>VWPV01028053.1:176565-327525 GCA_013389885.1 Geococcyx californianus
GATATTAAACAGGACCGGGCCCAGCACCGAACCCTGAGGGACGCCACTAGTGACCGGCCGCCAGCTGGATGGGACACCATTCACTACCACCCTTTGGGATCGGCCATCCAACCAATTCCTAATCCAGCACAGAACATTTCTGTCCATGCCACGGGCTGCCAGCTTATCCAGTAGTCTGCTATGGGGGACAGTGTCAAAGGCCTTGCTATCAGGAAGTCCTCCTTAAGAAATAAAGCATTCACTGAAGGGCAGAAGAAGATAATTTGATTTTAAGAAACTGCGAATGTCCACTCAGAGTTTTCAGCTTTGTCCTACTGAAGTTGGTATCTGCCTGCACAGGTGTGTCAGGGCTCTTTAAGAGTCATAGAATCATCTTGTTGGAAAAGACCTCTGAGACTGAGTCCAACTGTACTTGTCCCCTTACTAAACCCTGTCCCTAAAACTCATCTACCCAAGACAGGTGTGAAAAAATGGATAGTATCACCTGAAGGCAGAATTAGAACTGAAATATCTAGGTTCAGCAAAGTTCTAGTCAAGGTAGGTTGTTTCTAATCCTTAGGCACATTTTACTGCTGCAGTTCTATGTTCAGTATTGTGTGTATTAATTCATTGGCTGTTTCTGTTCATATGAGAGAGAGTCTTCCTTAATACTTAAGGAAATGCTTTTAATTTTGTATGTCCTTAATTCATAAATTTGTTGTCAGGTCTTGAGCCAGTCATTTAATTTGTCTGTCTTCTCTAAGCAGGATAAAAATGTTTTTTCCCAACATTCTCAGTATCTTCTGAAGACCTATTCAAAGTTGGTATTTCTTTTTTTGGCTGTCTTGAACTTGACTTGAACAGTATCTTCAGCAAGAGGCCAAGAGCCAGGGAGCTGTTTAGCATTGATAAACAGCTGGCCCACCTAAACAATATTAGCCATATTCAAAGAATCATGAGTGCTAAACACCGATTGCTTCTTCAATACACCACTTCAGAGCATTTAGCCACAGTAGGCAAGTCAGCATTTTCTCTGCATCTGACGATAATTTTCACCATAAACCAAATGGGAAGAGAGGGTATATTCCTGAGGATATTCTTCTAAAACTGGTATGTGAAGCAGGTTTGTCTATCACGTTTTGTGAGGGAATATGAGAAAAGTTAGTCATGTATGTTTTCTGCCATAATTGGAGACAATTACGAAAAGCTCGTGTTTTGCATTACCCCGTGAAGTGATTTCTCCTTGATGCCATGAGTTGTTGTAGTTTCCAAGTAGAATGTAATTAGAAGGCATGTGGACCTCCATGTGGTGTAATTGAAAAATATGTTTAGAAAAATAAATCACTAACAGCTTTTTTAGCTGTTGCTTTGAAATTCTCTAACTGGATTATTAGCAGATGGTGCCATTTCTATTGTCTTGCCTCAGAGCAGTCCCTTCTGAAAAAGGAAGGGAAAAAAGTACTTTTTATGCCTAATTAGAGGTCTGTTTCATCTGGAAAGTGTTGCCTTTAGTCATCTGCCTCATAGCTATTGTCAAAGAGTGGTAGATGAGATGATTTCACTGATTCATAGATTTTTTCCTGGAGAATGTAGATTGGAATTTGTTTCCCATGAAAAGTCAAACTGTTATCTTGCTGTATTTTTCCTTCTGTTAAGAGGTACTACTGAGAAATGATGCCTCTCCAATATGCATGTGTGCTGAAGACCCTTTTGACTTATTCCTCTAAAAGTTGAAATGTAAGACTAATTTTCTTTGCGTTTGCTGAAAATTATTGTCACAATGCAATTTAAGTGAGTTACCTTAAATATTTCTTTTTATCTACTTCACTAACAGGTGTGGAAATCCTCTTTCAGCTGGGACATAAGCTGTGTGCCACATGGAGTCAGTAAACAGCTTAAATTCTGTTCTAATTTCTGTAATTATTAGGAGGCAAAATTCTACTTGTACCCATCTAATCAGTTATCTAGTTGATAAATCTTCCTGAATGCTCTATAACTGATCATTTGTTGTTTGGGTATAAATAATTAATCCTACCAAGTGAAGCATAACTTTGCAACAAGACTGGGATATATCCTCAGGTGGAGAACATGTCAGCTGTAGTATGATGGAAGCAAACAAGAAACAACTTAGTTCTGAAGTAATAGAGAACTTTAAAAGTTGTGTGAATACAGTGTTTACTGATCAGCTTCTACTGTAAGGCTTTTTGTATTTTATTTTTTTTCTTCTTTTTTGGAAGTGAGTTTAAGTCCATATGGTCAAAACCATAGCAGGATTGGTATATTTTGCTTGCCTTTACCAGCATTGGTGCATGTGCAGCGTGCTGTTATTAATCTGAAAAGATTATGGTAACTCCTCCTACCAGCTACAAAAGAACTGAAAAACAAATACAGCTTTTGGACTATTCTGCTATAGTTGCCTCCTAATTTGGGGAAAATTTTGATACACCTATTCTCAGGAGGGAATAATTTAAGCTTTTCATGTTGAGGATTTGTCGCATTTTGATTAGATTAGCTCACCAAATTGGCCATCACAACTTTTAGACAATAAATGCAAATACTTGCACAAATTTGTATTTCTCAAATCTCAAATACTTACATGAAAGTACTTTGCAATGATAAAGGCAGCATTTCAAATTGCAGTTGTTTACTGAAGTAATGAGAACATATGTGATAAAGCTAGACAGGAAGAGTTGTAGTGAATTTGACCTTAACAGAAACATATCAACTGTTTGCGATATTGACCAATAAATAATCTCTTTCAGACTTCCTTACAACTTCCGAACCTCCGTGTCTGGGAATAGTGTCAAAAGGAAATATAATCATTCTTTTTCCTTTAATGGCTCTCTTGTGGACCATGAACTATGGAGTTCTAAAGTCAGTGAATGAATGGAAATCAATAGCTCCACATTGGTTTGGGGTTTTGGTTTTTTTTTTTATTGTAGAAAGATACTGCTGTCAGGTAACTCTTTCCCTTTTGCCTTCTACAGTGAGATCTTGCAGCAAGAGGTATACTCACTCAAACTTTCATGCCTCCTGTCTTCAGAAGTGGTGGGCCTGATCTATATAGCATATGCACTACTCTAAATGCTCTTGAGTAAAAATATATTAGCAACAATGCTGAATGTGGGACAAAATAGTGTTCTGTATGATCAAGGTTAAGTAATGAAATGCCATGTGAATTTACCCAAGCATAGCATCTGGATATAAGAGCTGGACACCTAAGATTTGGTAGCTGGATAAAAAAGTATTTTACTTTGTATGTTTGAGTTTTATTGTTTGGAATGAAGAGTTATCTTGGTTTTACTGTGTCATCGGGTCACTTCTGAAGGATACGTTTTTATTTCTCTCTTGGACAGCTGTAGTAGTGACATCATTGCTGCAGCATGTGTTTATGGAAATTATCAGGCTTGAAACCTATTGTAAGGTTTTTATGCCTTGGTTAACTATGTCTGGTTTCAGATTTCAAGGTACGCAATGAGCTCTCTAGGGATGATTCTGCTTAAAGCTACAGAACTGGCTGTGTCTGTATTGATTCCATATTTTAGGTATGCGTGGTTTGGAATGTTTCCTGATGTCATGGTTGAAGTAAGCAAAGTAAAAGGAAAACATGAACTTGTGTTGAATCTGTCTGTATATACTGGAGTTGCTAAATATTTCTTCTAGATGGATGCAAAGAAGAGCCTGCATAAAAGCCATGATTGCACTAGTAGAAGTTAAACTGAATGCCACTCCAGTTGTGCTGGTATAACACTGCCCCAATAATTCTCGTGCAACTTGATATCCAGTTGAGTTATTGAGAATCTGCTCAAGGCAACAGAAATAAACTGAAAATGTACAGAATATATGCAGATTTTATTTCAGGAGCCGGTAAGTGCTTGTCAGAAGTACTTGATGGCTGAAGTCCAAAAGAGAAAAGCAACCTCTTTTAGGTAGATCTGTGGGATGGGTGGTAGAAGGAAGGGGTATGAAAAGCTGGTGGGAAGAAAGGATAAGAATGGGAGAGAGCAAAGGGCAGACTCACAGCATAGGTAATTCACATATGCCCTGCCACACACCAGGCAGCAACTGGGACTCGAGCAGTTTTCTGATGGACGTACAAAGTAAGCTGAGAATTATAAACTGCGGGGGAAAAAAGGAATTATTTTTTTTTTTGTCACATTTGGCTTTGCCTTGGTGTTTTCATTTATTATGTGCTGTTTATTAAACAATTAACTTATCAATTGCAATTAGGGAAATTAGTTCACTCAGAATCATGTATTATACATCAACCTTCCCCTGCTTCAAGGTGGGGGCCCCACTGATATTTGATAACCTGTAAAATTAGTAAACTAGATTTTGCTGCTGTCAAATTGTAGCTTGGATTAGAATAATATTTTTGTAATGTGAACACAATTAGAATGTTAGTAAATCCTATATCTCACATGCACTTCTGGAACTTGGGCTTTTACTGCTAGAAGAGCAAAATTCTTCTACAGCCTGATTATTTTACTGAAGTTGTGTATTTCAGTAAAGAGTTAAACTTCATTCATCAAGAACTAATTAAGGAAGGCAGAGCCCTCAGGGTACCATCAGGATTTCAGGGTCCTGACCACCCTCACCTGGGACCCACACACAACCCTGCCTCTGTGCCCAGGCGCTTTATCTAAGCTCAACCTGGGGCCTTGAGGTCCATGTCTCTGGCTGGACCTTAGGCCCTTTTTTCAGTAGCTTATCTCCTGCTTGGCCCCCTGGCCACGCATTGTAGCCTTATCTCCAGCTCCATCTCTGGCCCTGTCTCCTTTTGCTCCTGCCTGAGCTCCCTAGGCAGACCCTGCCTCTAGGTCATACTTGTAGAGTGAGGGGTGATGCTCCATTGGTTTTGACATAGAACTTTGCCCCTGTGTCTCAGGATTATTTTAAAAGATTGGCAGGGAAATGTTGAGAAGAGGAATTAATTCTTTTTTTTTTTTTGGCAAGTTCATCAAATTTAACTGTTCCAGAACTGAACACCTTAACAAATTTGTGCTCGTGTGATATATGGTTTGCGATTAAGGTGACAGAAGTTCCTGGGACACCCAGGAACTACTTTTGGTGCAACATGTGAAAAGTAGCCTTCCAATTTCGTTAAAGGGTTAAGAAGTGGTGCCAAAGCTTGCTTAGCACTATGCCTAAGTAATCACTAGGACCTAAGACCTAGACTAAAACCTCTTCTGTGAACATGGCTGATAATGCCTGTCTGCCTGAAATATACTCTGCAGTATTTCCAGGTTTTAAGCAGTTGTGTGTACTGATATAAATATCTGTGTTCTTGGATCTGCAGCAGCATTAATTACCACTGGAAAAGGGATTCCTATTCGTTTCTTAACACCCTCTGCAGCAAAAAAAATTCTTAGTAGAAATATAACAGTAGTATAAGTTTCTTAGATCTTTATGCTGCCCAAATTTTCTTATCTTTATGTTAGCAAAAGGTTTAGTAAGTACAATTTTTGGCATATGTGCTGGTGCTGGCATCTTACTTTTCTCTGGCAGTAACCTAGACTGGAGAATAATGATCAACTGATATAATGGTGAATGCTTTGCCAGGGTATCTGTCAGACCTTAGCAAGTGGGTATCTACTCTCAGCCATTTACTAGAACAAATTTTCAAGTGCCCATTTTCTTTATTGCTGGATTAAAACATAACTTCAGAGAGTTCGAAGAAATACTTGGTCCTTCATAGCAGCTTGTGTGGAGCTCACCCTAAATCTGCCAAAGCTGTTCCATTGACTCAGCTTCTTGTAGTGGCATCTGTGCTGGTTCAGGACCAGCTTGATTTCCTGGACTAGAGCAAATTGTGATTCTATGAAATTAGTTAAATCGGAAGTTTAATACTCAGCCTGGCCCTAGGGTTGCTGGGAAGGGTAGCCAAATAGTGCAAATAGCTATTATTTCTGTGTAACACTTTCTGTGCTGTGTAGATGTACGAGTTCATGTGAATTTTCATTCTAGAATCATTAAACAAGCTTTCTAATGGTACAGCAATTCTGATTTTTATCCAAGAGAACTGGCTGTCTGTTACTGGCAGTTCACTAAATTATTTCCAGTATTCTTTGAGTCTGATTCAAGTCTGATGTAGATAGTCTTTTCACCTAGGAGGTTTCAATTATGGGGAGAATTTTTTCAGGCTAACCAAACTATAAGAGGTGAAATAAGAGTCATAGATGAACTCCTATTTCTAAGACAAAGACAGGTACAGATATGGATATGTGCCTGAATGGAAAATTCTGCTGAAAACTTATCTTCTGCCTTCTCTTCCATGAAATTCTGCCAGTAACTTTGAACAATGAAAGCTTTTCTTCCAGCAATGAAGTCATAATACTATCCTGCAGCAAAAATTACCTCTTCCAGGTTCTGAAAGCAACACTCAATAGTGTGCTGCGAAGTTACTGAAAAGCTAGCACTGCAAAATTAAGGTGTAATAATTTATCAAGCAGTTGACCACATCCTGAACTGAATAAAAATGTTCGTCGGCTGTTTATGTAGCTGCCTTATTTACAAGCGTGGAGAAGGGGTTGGAGTAGAAAATATTGAAGGCAACCTCACTACCACCTCTGTTGCTTGTCACTATTTGTCTGATACAGGATACCAAATGTTTTTTAAAGGAAAACTTCTATTGTATTCATGTTGCTTAATTAGTTCGTGATGTTGTGTCACCAGATGCTCCTACGCTTACCCTGCCTTCTGTGCTTCTATGTTAATTTTTTCGACTGGTTCTCTTTTCAATGAAGTGAAATACAGGGAAAATGACATAGTAACCAACAACTGGGAAGTTGTGCTGCTGTTACATTTAAAAAGCTTCATTTGCCAGTTGCACAAATCAAAATGTTACTTCAGCAATACAGGTGCTGTAACATGTTTAGCATTCCTGGCAAGTTCTACTTTTCAAAGTGTACCCTTGATTCCTTATCACTTTTTAATGGTATCAGCTTCCGTGGGACTGGAACAATTCTTGTGTAGCGAGTGAAAGCCAATCTGAAGACAACAGGGTCTTGCTTGCTTCTGAACTTAAGGCAAAACCTGATAGATAGCAATGCTTATGATTCTGAAGTTTTAACTTGCTTGATCAAAATCTTTTTTCCAATGCCAGAGATGCACTGACTGGCAGATGTATCTTGATAGTTCAGGGGCCTGGGTGGGATTTTTCTGGTTTTGTTGTTTTGTTTTCTCTCACAGACTCTTTAATCATAGCAAGTGTGTCTGGGGTCTCAAACACATAATATAGAAGTATTCCAATGCTTTTGCATTTTTAAGATCTTATCCATCTCTTAAGAATGTAAATAGGTCTGCCAACTCCTGAATTTGCCCTCCTTCAGGTTTTCTTTACTGTTTATGGGGGGTCCAAAGCCTTTGCGTGTCTCTGGAATGATACCTCATCAGAGTGGGCAGATACTAGCTGTGTTTCATGAGACTAAAGCTTTGACCATAGGCAAGCTTTGTTTTGTATTCCATATTGCAGGAGTGGATTTGCGCATGGAATAAGTGTTTAAAAATAAGCAACTGGATGAGGAAATAATTCTATGTGTTATATATGCCTTGAAGTCTGGAAAGCTTTGCTAGCATCACCAGAATTTTGCAAACAAATTGTTCAGGAAAATATAAAGAATAGTGTAGTCTCTTAAAGACTTTTTTTCCCCCAGCATCCCTATTTCAGTCTATTCAGTAGATAGTAGATAGCTGCAGTTCTTTTGCAACTACTAAACCCTGTAGAAGAACTATAACCTCTTTTCATCTGTTGTTTAATAGCTGTACAGTGAGCTTAAAACTTGACTTACATCTAACCTACCATTCTTGAAAAGGTTAGTACTCTCTGCTACTACATACAGCTGTTATAACAAGTGCAGTTCAGGATCATGCTGGCTGGCTGGATTCTGTAAGAAAGAGGTTAATTGAAGTTGAAATCATCAAGGCTTACTGTTAAGATATTCAGCTACAGTTTTGACATGTTTTAAAGAGTCAGTAAATTTGAACATTGTAAAAATATATTGTAAGAAACAGCAGGTTATTCAGAAATGAGGGAAAGAAAATGAGGACGTGTCTGTTTCCACTGGATATTATCGAATAGGAATTATTTATCAAATATATGGCACCATTATGACTACTGCTGATTACACTGTTCTTAAATTTCCTTCCAAAATTTGTCCTTATTTTAGGACTAATGAGAGAACCACCAATGCTTGTAGAACTTCAAGTATATTAACATTACTATTTTACAGATGTGACGGCACTATATAAGTCCTCTACTGTTTGCAATATGACATGTTCCATGCCTTCCCTCTGTAGATCACTAGGTGCCCTTATTTGATTTATATTGAGAAAACTGATGATAAGGAGAAGCTTTTTGCTTGGCAAAGGATGGAAGTGCCAAAATGTGTTGATTTGATTAATATCTTGCTTTGATTTAAAATGTCTTCAACTTCACACTATCTTTCCCTGTGTTCTCCCTGGTTGTGTCTTCTGGTCAAGGTGACCCATTGCCACAAAAGCTTGGTTTGTGGTTTTAAGCGGGATAAATGGAAGCCTGATCAGTAAGGGTGAAGGTTGCTGCCTGCAAATATTGGCGAGGAAAGGGAATAAGTGTGTAAATTCTACATCACATGGATATAAGACATCCAGAGATTAAGTTTGTCTTAAAATTGTGAGGAAAACTTTGTCTATAGCATTCTCTAACCATTTTCTTCTAAGGCTGCTGTGAGGCCAGACAGATGCATTTGAGATGTAACTATATGATCTTTTGACCATCTGCAATCTCAGAAAAATGACTCATTGCATGAAGAAAAAGGACTGAACTTGGTTTCAACTTAGTTACGTGACTAGTTGCCTTGCAATGTTTGTTTTACATAACCTGTATTCATTTGGTCAATTTCAAAACTTGTGCTCATATTTCAAGGATTTTTCCCTAATTCTGCCAACATTTCCTGCTTTGGATATACATATAAAATGAGTTTTGTGGCTTAAATACCGCTGAGTCATAACAAACTTGGTTTATATTAGATGGATTGCACTCTTCTTGCAGCATATCTACAAGTACTCTCAGCACTGAGGAGAATCAGGGCGAGGCAATGGCTCTACGTACAGAGTCTTCTGTATCAACCAAATGCAAATTAAATTGCTTTATTAGAATTAGTTGGGTTACTTTGATCTGAAACTGAGCCGTATTGGTGAATTTTCATATTCTTAAATGAAATTGCTTTATTCAGGCTTTTTCTTAAACATAGGCTGATGGATCATCTTCATCCCTTGTCTTATAAAGAGATAGAGTTTTCATTTGAAGGAGAAGGTACAGTCACAGGTGCTTTTAGCCTCTTGCTTTATATCTTGTTTATCTTGATAATCTGACTTTTCCTTTAATCCTGGTACACTGGTGTCGACATCATTCAAATGTGGTTTTAATCTAAAACTGAAGTGTCACCAAGGAATTTCTGTAAGCATTGATGTTGTTCATCTTTAGCTTCTGAAGGCAGAGCTGCTTTATTAGTAACAAAGAAGCTGATTAACTGAAATGTAATCAACAAATAAAGCTGTTCAGTTGAACTCAGTAAATTGAGTCATTAGTTTAGGTTTAAAGAAGGACATGATGGGTTACTGGCAATATCCTTTGATGTCCAAGCAAGTAGTCCTGTACACACTTCAATGATCAAGCTGAAGATTCCTCTGAAGAGGCAGAGAGTAAATGTTTTGTTGTCTTTGATAATTTTTTTTATTTTTTTTTTATTCTTGAAGATTAGTCTTATCACAGCCAAAGTCACCTGTAGGTAAGTACTTGTTTCACTGACTCCTCTCACTTTATATTAGTATATGACTTTGCTTTCAAGATCTCATTGACATAACACTTGTTTGGGTTTGATTTGTGTGGGTTTTTTATAATTAAAGTTTAGTAATAATAGCAACCTGAAACCAATTTCCACACTGGTCAAGTTTCACCTAGGAACTTCAGCACTAACTAATTTGTAAAGGACAATCCATAAAAGTCCTACGTAGCAAAAGTAAAGCACGCCTCTCAGTTTTTAAGCAGCTTACATATCAACTTTGCTGTTTGCACATCATCCCCTCAGTTCCCTGATCCCCTTTTCTTGTGCTAATCTGTCTGGATAATTTGCACCCATAGCAGTGAAAGGGATGCTTTGTGTTTGATACGCAGCTATAAACCACTAAAGCTATGATGTGAATGAAGTGCTGTGGCTTGTCTCCAAAATCTCTTGTTCGTAAAGAACAGCTCTGGTGGTATGAGTCAATAAATATTAATGTTGTAAAAAGTGTCAATGATGTACAAGCTACTTATGCTCCAAGGTGAACTTGACATGTACAAACTTCCTATTTCTCCATAGCTATTTGACATGCACCGGCTAACAGTTCAGTGAATGCCTTTGGAAGAATAGAACAGGTAGGTGAGTATGTTGGAGGGCAGTTCTTACATCCAAGCAGGTACTAATGTTGTGTGACAACACTGATTTCATAATGAGCGCCAGCTTATTTGGCATTGCATTAGTGTGCACTCAAGAAATAAATTTTTCAAAGTAATCTAGCAGCCATAAAGCCTGCTATCTTCACTGGACAGGACTTGTTGACAATGAACAGAATTTTAAACAAAGCACAGACTCTCAGAAAATGTTTTTGATGATTACCCTTTATCAAATATGTTTTTCCAAATACCAATTAAATTGGACAATAGCGATTACTTAATATAGTATATTACATCTCAATTTAAATGTCAAGTGCTAAACTCATGTTGTTGTTTATTCTAGCTAACATCTGGAAAATAATCATAGAAATTAATTTACATATTGCAGTGGGCTCTGTGGAGGGTGTTGACTTGGATCAATGTTATCTAATGTACCAAAGTATGTTCAGTTAATCTGCCATATGTTTTACTTTCCAGTTCATAGGCAATAGTAAATAGATAATTGCTTTAGTTTCACTCTTGTACTAAGTTTAATTTTTAACCACCTTCCCTCCCACACTCCCTCTCTCCTCTGTCAAAAATAGAACATGTTCGCTTTAAACTTGTTGATTGTTTCCAAGACAGGAGGATTGATCCCAAATTATTTGTAAACATGATTTAATCAAAGGTTGAACTTGTCTAAGGACAAAACAAAACTTAGGGCGTAGTGTTTCAGCTGCACTGCTTGGAACAGGCCTTTATTTCAGAAAAATGTTTTGCTTTAATCTTTCTTGCCTCAACATGTGTCCCTTTTTTCCTCCCATGAGGAAGAAACCGTGACGTATACTTATATGCAATATATTAAGTTGCTAATATGTTGAAGTTCTGATGAAAGGAAACGGCATAAAACAATTTGTTTTGGCAAGAGTGTGTGCCAAAAGTAGGTCCTCCCTTGATGTGTCAATGCAGAAATAAACACAGGAGGGAGGAAAAATGCAGGACGAACAAATACAAATAGAGATTGGACATGGCAACATTATAAGTTTACAAATAATTTCTGTTAAGCAAACATGAAGACTGGAAACTTAAACAAACATGAAGTTCCCCAGACACATGAAAGCCCTCAGTAGGAATCTTTAAAATAAAACAGAAGATATGAAACTGAAGTGATGAGGTGATAGTTCCTTTAACCAGTTTGCATCTTTAAAGGCCTTAATTCATGTGTGAGACTTCACGTTGCAATGGTAGCTTCAGGGATGCCATTTGGCCTATGATGATCTTCCTGTCTCAAACAACCACAAAGAAACTCTCTTTTTTTGTGGAATACTTAGAGGGCACATATTTTGGCTGGCTACTGCATATCACTGGAGCATGCTTGCAAATCAGGCTTTATGACCAGTTATGTATGTGGATTCCCGAGACTTAATTTCATTTATCTCGTAGGAGTGTCTGGTCATATAAAGAGAAATAGTTTCCAGCAAAGATAATGTTTTGGGTCACATCAGCCTCTTGGTCACCAGGAACAGTTAACGTGCCTGCAGAAATCTTGGAGCAGGAGGCTGGCAGTGAGCTGACTGCTTATTAATATGAAGTGAGCCAGGCTGAACTGAAGTTGAGTGGCCTTGTCAACTTTATCCTTCACAGCTTTCAAGCATGTGGAGAAATCTCTTCACATGTATGGAGCCTTGTTCTGGCACAGGCTATAGCAGAAAACAATGCTGCTTTGGCATCACTCACTTTGTACTTAGTACATGATAACCCAGGATATCAGGGCAGCTGACCACATGAACTCCTAAAAAAAGTCTAAGCCACTAAGGTCAAAACCAGATGAAAGAAGTGAAATGTTGTGGTTTGCTGTCCATCGTTCAGCAGCACTGAAAGGTTGTGGTTTTGGTCACTACCTCTATTTTTCCAGGTGTTGAATCCTTGCAGATAGAGCTTTTTTATTAGTAAAAAACAAATTATAAATAAATTTGAATACTACTTCTAGTGCTTGAAGTGCTTACTAATTACTATCCATTAATATAAACTGTCAAAAACATAGAAACTACCCATAATTTAAGCACTACAGATATATGGATTGTATCAATAACTACATGGTAGGCAGTCTATAGGATCAACGTTTTAATTTGCTTGTTGTCTTGATTAACACTCTTTCAAGAAGTAGAAAGGAAATTCTGTAACTGAACCAATGATAAAATTGACTTCATCCTACATCAGATGCAATTCTACCATTCTGACTTCTGTGAGGGTGCTCTTGTGAGTACTGTTAGGAAATGTAATTTCTTGTTGTTTGATGTATGGTGACTTGATCTTTGATAAGGATTACCAAATCTGGCTGAAAAAATGGTCATAAAACACACCTGATGGTATTGTTGGATGATCCCAATATTCCAGTACTGAAAGCTGGTCAAATATTCTTCTATTCAATAAGTAAATATATCTATTAATCTTCCTTTAAATAACTGTTGTGACTGGGACTACTTGAATCTGTGGCCTTCCTGGAGTTGCTGGGATTAAAAGACAGAGAACCAGACCCATTAGGGAAAACTCCTGACCTTCATGGTTTGGGTTAAAACTTATATGTGAAACCAGTTCAGTTTGAATACACCGAATGAGGACAAATAAAAAGCTTGTTTAAAAAGAACAGCTATGAAAACCACTATGGTGTCAGATCAGAATCGCTTTTGCTAGTTGAACACTGAAATTTTGTGTCTAAAGAAGCTAGAAGTAGTGAGGATCTTGGTTTTTATAATATATGTGTAACACAATTTGACACAAATTGGCAGCTGCTGTGTTTTTAGGGAGCAGCGTGCTATGTCTTCTGAAAACATAGGTTGATTAAGACTTGCTTGTGCAATGGTGACGGTGCTCTGGGATGTGCTCAACATTTGACCTCGGCTTCTTTCTTTACAGTTCCCCTTTCAGTGGGGAGAAGAGTATTGCTCGTCAAGTCGGAGGAAAGATAAGCAATTTAACCGTAATGATCTGTTTTCTCTGCGGAAAGATATAGTGCTGCCACTTGATGCTAGAGAGACGTAGTAAACTTTTGTTTGTCAAATGAATATCCTGAAACTTATCTTGTTGTGTCCTATGGAATGTGTATTCAAGTGACACCAACTTTTCCAATTTCAAACACCAACTGCAAGAAAATGAACCTTAGAAGAATAAGTGTTACTTACAAATGTTAAGATCAAAAAATAAATCGGCAGCCTGGCTTCTGTCTGTACACTGCTCATGCAATGGTGTAACGTGACTGACTTGGATTTAGCTCACTCCAGGTGACAGCAAAAAATTAAATAAGGAATTAATTTATAATTTTTGAATATTTTGAGCAGTTTTTTAGCCTGAGTTCCAACAAGTGTGGCTGCAGCATGGTAGCCTCTTTGGAGCCTGTCAGACTTCAGGAAGCATCTGGACAATCCTCTTAGTCATATGGTTTAGTTTTTAGGTAGTCCTGAGAGGAACAGGGATTTGGACTCGATGATCCTTAGGAACCCTTCCAACTGGAGTTATTCTATGATTTTATAACAGACAAGTAGTCCCGGTAAGTAGCATGTAACGGCTGCACGATCAACAGCCGTGAGAGCTTGGCTTTCTTCTCTTGAAGATCAGTTTTTACTAACTGAGTGCAGATGTCTTGTAGGGCTTTCTTCACCTCAGTGGTTTGAGGAAGTGGTAGAATTGACACTGTTTCTTCCCTGGGGCCAGCAGTGTTGGGGGGGGGGGGGGGTAGGGGGGGGGGGAAAAGAGATTTGCCTTTTGTCCTACATAACTTACTGCAATAGAGTGTGAGCCACCATATGCTCCAGAGGAATGTCTTAAGATGTTCTCACCTGTATTGCTTCTAGGATAATTATGTGTTTAGGAAATGAAACAGGCTGTTTGGCTAATTTAGATGCATAGCTCCTTGAGTTATTTCTCTTTGAAAGCAAATGCTGGTTTAGCTGCTCTTTTACCTGGGAAATATTGGTGATATTCTTGTTTTGTTTTCCATAATGTCTGTAAAACGTGCCAGGAATTACAACAACAGGAATTTCATCCATGTAAAGAATCCTATCCATATACCAAGAAAATCTTAATTGAGCTGTTTTCCTCCTGCAGAAGAGGGGACCTGGGTTACTTTATGGTTTTACACACATCCATGAACAACACCAAAACTGTTAGTGCCTTTTTCCTGAAGTAAACTGAATTCAAATACTTCAATTAGGAGACAGTAACTCCAAGACTCCTCAAGGAATCTGAGGGAAGGAGAAAGGACACTTGCTTTCTGGGAGGTACTGCATCAACGGGAACTGTGAGAACAACAGGAAAGAAGCGCAGTAAAGGGCCCCAAGGATGGATCAAGCAACCTGTAAATGTACCTCAAGCAAAGCTTTCCAGAGTGACCTTCCATCCCCATCCTCCCACCGCTTCTCACTGCCAAATATAAAAGAGAGATCTTTCGGAATCAAGGTGTTATTAGAAGTGGTTTGGAACAATAAACAAAGATTGCCCTTTTTGATTTCTGCTGTGTTGAGGGAAACACTACTGTGCTATAATTACGAAGAAAAAGGGTGGCATCAAACATGCCAAACTCCATTATCTTCCTAGTTGGAACAAGGTGTAGGCCCCACAGTTTTTGGCTCCATGGGTTGAAAGTGAGATGACTCATATAAAAATCTTAGCCTTAGGAGTCTTGTTCATCCTGATAATGGATAATTTAATTAACTCAAATCTCTGAAAACTAATGAAATGCAAACAGAAATTTATTTGATTTACCACTCCTGTAACTGACTAATTGAGTAGGAGCAAGCTTAGTCAGTCCCATTGCAAGCTGAAACAAGTTGGCTTGTACTTTTGGAGAAGGTGATCATTTACAGTAATGATGAGACTCTATTAGCATAATAACAGTCCAAAGAGTTATCCAGTAATGATAGTGAGAGGAAAAAATAATACACCTGTAAGAGTATCTGCTTTCATTTTTATCTGTGTATGTCTCATGGCTATAATAGGGCTTTTACAGCAGTTAAAGTAGCTGTTGACCTAAAAAACTGTTAACAACTGACTGGGCAGATTTACCAGTGATGGTTGAATGGATATTCCCATAAATGAAATCTCCAATGTGCTGGGTGTTTTGGTTTCTGGTGAAACTGGTAGTGGTAGAGGCCGGTATGAGGTTTCAGATGTAGAAGAATATGTTTGAATTATTGCAGTCTTCCTTTTTGTTTTATTTTGAAAGCTTTTGATGCTTCACTATACTTCTGCACCTACAAAATTAGCTTTCAACTATGCAAAGAGTGAGCTATGAACTTTGTACCTTAGGTTTGATAGGTTGATTTTAAATACTGAAGAATTATTGTTCGGAAGACTGAAGTGCATGCTTTTTCATAAGTATCAAGCCTAATGAAATCTTGACAGATGATATCAGATGGATAGTAGTCGGATAATTGAAATCATGGTGTTGGCTCCAGTAGTTGCTTTTCACCTGAGAATTGGCTGTTGACTGATCTTAACATGAGATTTTATTTTTTTTTAAACCCACACCTTTTTAACCTGTATTAAGCATTGAAGTATATCGAATACATAACAAGTCTATGTGTGTCTCAAAGTGTTAAAATGTGCTTTGTGGAAGTCTATCCCCCGCCCCACCCCCGAGGAAAAAAAAAAAGAAAGAGATAAGGAAAAAAGAGGAGAAAACCTTGTAGCAGTGGTAGAATACAGAGGGTAAGCTGCTCATAATGGTGGGAAAGGAGCATTGAAAGCCATTTCTCCTCATAGGAGTAAGAAAGTATCTATTCTAATGCACTTTGCTCCTTCTGTCACTTAGCTTGCATCAATATCAAAATCCAAGGTTTGGCTTAAAACAAAGGAAACCATCTCTGTTTTCTGCTCTGCAGTTGTAGGATGCACATATTACAGTAGGCAAAATACTGCATCTGTAATGAATTATGCTTTAATTCCATTAGATCCTCTTTAGCTATTAATGTAAGAAGTATTCTAGCCCTGACGCAGAGTCAGAGAACTGCACAAATAATGTGCATTTTAAAATAATGAATTGTAGTTCCTTTTGAGGTCTCAGTCCCTGCAAACCATACAACGGTTGCTTCTTAGGTTAGTTTTGCAAATACCAGAATGTCCTCTCTTGTATGGATCCATCAATTACAGCGTTGCCAGAATTCTCATGTGGAGAATTCTTTTGCAGAAGTGTCAGAAACAGTCACATTTTAGCAAATGCATCTCTTCAAAGTGAACAGGTCCTCTCTTTTATTTTTACTGTTTATCTTGTTTCGGTACGCAATAACCTGGGGCTTGAACCCTGTTATAAAATAGCTGTACTAGATACTGCCTGAGTAAAACTTTCTCCTTTTGTTTTCTGTGCCCCTAGTTACACACCCAAAATAATTGGTATTTATTGAACCTCTCTGCAAGAACTGATAAAGACTTTTTTCCTCCGAACATTTTCCTCCTGCAGGTATGAATATGAGCTGGTGAAAAACAGTGAACTACAAGGTGATCTGAATATTCTTTGTGCTTGTTGGGGAGAGTTCATGACTATTTTGCAGTGTTATTATCAGTACTCATCAGTTCCCATGCTAAAACCTGAGATTTTTCAGATAGATAAATTAAATCATTATACTGGTTGCGTTCTTTGGCTGACTTCACTTAAACTGACTTCACAGGCTGTGTGCAGCTTTTAGAGTGGTGGAATGGCAATACAGAAATGTATTTTCTGAGCACTGTTTCTGAGCTCACAGTTTTTGGGGGGAAGGAGGTCACATTCTTTCATCTGAAAGGTCAAAAGGGATAAAAACTTATGTAAAACACTTGAAAAATGCATACCTCACAATTATGTTGGAATTAGGGTGTCCCCTTAACCGCCCCGAAGATCCTTATCCAATGTATGTGGAATGCTTGCTTTATTCTCAGTTTCTATGCATTACAAGAGTGGGAATCAAATGCTAAAATTATCCTTAGGATAGTCATTTATCACTTGATAAATGTGATTATCAGAGGAAAAGATTGTTTTTATATGATAGTAGAACTCATCAACAACAGTAAAGATAAATCTTTCAACTGTTAGAATTGAAGTGTAGGCTGAGTGCGTTTGTAGAGGTAAGTTCAATGGGCAGTGAAACACGTAGGAGCCAGTAACTCTATGGAACTTAATGCTCTGGAATTGCACCCATCATCCTGCTCTTAGTAAAGGAGTCAAAAAATAATTTGTACCAAGTCTAAGGGACAGGAAGTTTCATGACATTAGTGGATCATTGCACTTGTGGCAGCTAATTCATAGCTGTGTAGACAATTCAGTTGTAGTTTAACAGTGGAAAATAATACATTATGAAGCATTTTTCCCAGAAGTCTGAAATTCCTTCAGTGATTCTTAGAATATTTCATCCTTGGTGGAATAAATCCATATTCACTCCAAAAAATGGAGATGTGAATGCAGTTGGCCACAGTGCTTTGAATGCTGAGCATTTAGTTACTGGTCTTCACTGCTGTTAAGAGAAGCTGAATATTGCAATTCATATTGGGGAAACTTGAGTTGACAGTTTTGCTTTCAGAAAAATCATAATATTTACATGATTTATGACATGCACTCACAGTAGACTTTTAAATGTCTTCCTCATGTCCCAAAATGTGCCATTGACAGTGATGCAAAGACACATCTTTTTTCACTGGTTAAAAAATGAACTATTGTATGGAACTGCAGTGCAGTTAATTTTTTATATTACCTACAAATAAAATGGAGATTTATTGACTGTTTCCATTGTATTCATATATCTCCAGCTCCTTTACAGGAGGGATAAGTAGAGACAGTTAAGGTCTTTCATAACTTGCTTTCTTATGTGTGCTGACAGATGTTCCTTCCCCTTTTCTCCTCTCAATCTAGGCACCACCTCTATATGCCCTTGTGCTTTTAGGCTTCCATACAGTTTTTAACACTGAAAGGTCCTGTTTAGCTCTTGCAGTGTATGTCTTCATGCCTAAAATAAATATACATTTTAAATATGTGAAAAATTGTGTTGATCTAGAAGCATTTTAGGTTTAGTTGATGTGAATTGGAGCTTAAAAATGTTATCACAGGAAGTTCTTCCCTGTAACTAGCCATACAATTTATGAACTGCTAAACTCAGTTTTTCATATGGACAGGAATGAGAAACTGTAAATCTCAGCAGCTGCGGAGTTCAAGCAATTGGGTAAAATATAAAATATTATTTTAATATATGTTCTGTGGGCAAATTATCCCCATATAATTCCCCAAATATTTTTTTCTGAAATTGGTTTTCTCAGTCACTGACCAAAACCCAATGCACACCGGTCAATTTTCCAGGGAGTATTTAGGAACAGACTGCTACATGCACTGTAATGATGATTACAGCGTTGGCAATTCCCATTTAGTAGAAATATCTGATCCAGTGATCCTCCAAGGAGTCTGCTGCTGCTGGCTCTGGGCGATATCCCTGGATTCCAGCACTGAGCTCTGGCTGTGCTCCTCTGCAGAAGACTCATTTGCAATCCTCCCTTCCTTCATCACCTTCAACAAACGAGCTAGTGTTCCAGAAATTTGGCTGTGCTTCATCCTTGTGTCTATTTGTTTTCTTGCAGTCTGCCACTTTAATGCATAGCAGTTAATAAAATAACAAAAATGTCAGGAAGAAAAATACTGTATGAGAGTTAGGTAGGCTTCCTAGCAAAAGCTGAAAAACTAACCTGAGCAGATTCTAAAACAAACATACATAACTGCCAGCAGTGAATTGAACAAATACTAGGGAGTTGGGCTGTGTTATTGAAAGCTTAACTTCTTCTTTGGTTGTTTCTTAGAAAGTTTATTCGAAGCACAGTCCCGTTAGGTGCGACCAGATGTGTTCCTTCTCACCTGCGCAGAACACGATGAGACGGGGCTGTTGTTGAAACCTGAAGACACTTGGATTTATGGAAGGTGGGAAGATGATAGTGTTCACTTGAGTCTGTGTGCACTATGGTTCCTTACAAGTGATGGAAGAACCGTGTCTTTGCAGATTTGAGTGTTCAGCAAAGATACCATCACATGTTTCACTTTTTTAGTATATTTAAATCGAAGTCTGCAACATCTTGGAATGAAGAACAAAAAGAAGAAATGTTTTAAGCAATTTAAATCAAGTATGTTATAAAAATTGCAGGTAATCTTTGACCAGTGAAATTCTAAACTTCTGCAGCTCTTTAGGCAGGGATGGAGGATAACAGAAATTACCATCTTTCTGATTTCAACGTTGCGTAGGCAATTCTTATCCTGCCTCACTGTGCAACTGCATCCAAAAAGTACCATTTACTCCTTTATAGCTTCAGAGATATAATGGGGTTTTATTTCCAGGACAAATGAGGTGGAGTTACACTGTTCTGTACAATCTTAAGTCTAAGGAAGAAGAATTTTGAGTTTTGTTTTTCCTGTTGTTTGAAAGCATCTGCAAAGTATCAGCGCAAGATAGGTAACCAAAGTTATTTTCTGCCAAGTTATGCCACGTTGCCATGCTCAGAGGCTTTAATAGCTTCCCAACTGTAATTTTACAGGGTTTTTTAAAGCTGTTTATTATTTCAGTTGCTTGTGGTTTTTGTCCTGAGGTTTCAACCTGTGCACTGAATGGATTGCTTCTGTATACAGCTCTGTTCTCAGTTTTTTTCTGTTGTGTACATACACCAAGTGACATGATATCAAATGTACTGATAAGAAAAAATTTTCATTTGTTTTTCTCAGCATAATAGTTTTTGAAATTAATACTTAAAATGAAATCGTTCCAACAGATAAGAAAAACATAAGGCTATTTCATATCTAATCCAAACAAGAATCAACTCTGTCATACTAATTGAAGTTTAATAATTTTCAAGCTACTCTAGCGTGCATTCTTGTGTGACCAATATTCTTTAGTGTATGTTAGTTTATTGTAGATTTTTACAGAGGTTGTACTTTGGATGCTCTTGTGTTGATTCTTACCATTTGAATTATAAATGAATTCATTTAAATTATGAATGAATTGGAGGTACAAGTCACTTGAATGTTATTCCTATTATTTTCCTGCAAACAGAAAATCTTTCACACTGACTTCTGCATTTTTATGGTGTTTACTGGCTCCTTAAGTAGCCTCTGAGGGAGCAACTCTGCCTCTGGACTATTCCTATTAAACCAGATATTTTTACTTTAAAGATTTGTGAAGTACCATAGGAATTGAATGCCTTATGCTTTCATAGTAAATGAGGTGAAATTGCTTTAAAAAAAACACATTACATTAAAGTTAAGGAAGAATTGGCACTTAGTGGTAGAGTATCACTACCAAAGATAGGTGGCTATGTTTGTGTTTGATTCAACATGCATCAAGAACACTGCTCTCGGAATGCTGACTCTCTTTGGTAACTGTTCCTAAAAAGCACTTTTGTCACAAATATATCTTTGGGAGAAGGACATTGCTGTATTTCACCCCCAAGCCTGTAATTACTTGGGTAGAAATCTCC
The DNA here is from genome assembly GCA_013389885.1 of Geococcyx californianus. Classification (NCBI taxonomy): domain Eukaryota; kingdom Metazoa; phylum Chordata; class Aves; order Cuculiformes; family Neomorphidae; genus Geococcyx; species Geococcyx californianus. The sequence continues at coordinate 197,411 of VWPV01028053.1, forward strand.
AAATGTTATTCTTTAGTGATTCCAGCTTTATCAGAGTTTACTGTACCCTCTAGTTGTACCTCTTCTAGTTGTTTATGTTCATCTGGACAGTGAAACTACTATAGAGTTGGTAAAGGTGCCTTGCTTTTGGATTTTAAGATTGAATTTCAACTTACTTTACTCTTCGAGGTATGATATTGCCAGTAAATATACAGGCACGTAAACTGGGACTCAAATACAACAGAGAATGATAGTTTTAGGTATTACTTTGAGGTAACTTGGAGGTCAAGAACAGTCTTAAAATATTTCCTTAGGGGATCAGAAATTACAAACTGATGCAGGTCAGTTTTCATGAGGCCTTTGTGTGCTGTAATTGACAAGAGACACACAGTGAAGTCTGAAGGAGGAAGTCACTTTTTTAGACAACAGCAGAGCTGAGATCAAACTCCTGTACCATGTGCTATGATTGTAATAGCACTGTCTGCTGCGTTGTACACTTGCGTAACTGATGATGCTCAGTTACTATTGTACTTAAACAAGGCCATCTGGTGGTGCAATTCTAGTAGTAGCTGTGCCCGCTGCAGTAAACAGCTCTGTTTCAAATTGTGACTAGGTTTGCAGAGATCTACGTGGTTTTCAGTTATATTCTAGTTAGCATTAACTTTCACTTCAAATATTGATTTGGCAACAGTTGTTCAAATACTGTATTGTTCACCCTCAAAGTATGTGACTGGAACAGGAGGAATCACACAGAGGGAAAGGAATTAAAGCAGAAGAAGCAACACAAATAAGTAACTTCAGTATGTCTGCTGTATGTATGTAGATCGTGTCAATAATGGCAGCTGGTTTATGGTTTATGTATTTGTCTGTTCCTTCTGAAATACTGCCTTTTATTTCTTTCCTCTGCATGTTCAGCAAGGATCTCACCTGTAGCCAGACATATTTTAGCAATATGTCCTCTCCCTGCCTTTCTTTACATCAGTTCTATCTGTACGTGTGTTCTGGTTCAGTAGAATGATGACTTAGTCTGTCCTGTGGCTTTGCACAGACGAAGCAAAATAGCAGAAATACTTTCTGTAGCCAGAAAACCATTTTATCTGTGAAACAAAGCACCTGTGTCATTCTATACAGACTACCTGGTTCAGGGCTGTGTTGAACAGGAAGGCATAACTAAAGGGGTCAGCTACGAACATGCAGCTGATGTACAATTAACAAGAAAATATTTTCTTTTTTAAAGGAAGGAGTGAGTCTGTGCTGCTCCACCAGCAATGATTGGAACCTTACAGCAACAGCAGGCAAATCATAGAACCAGTGAGGCTGGGAAAGACTTCAAAGATTGAGTCCAATCATCAGCCCAACACCACTGTTCCTACTAAACCATGCCCCAAAGTGCCACATCTACGCACCTTTTGAACCCCTTCAGGGATGGAGACTCCACCACTGCCCTGGGCAGCCCCTGCCAGGGCTTCACCACTCTTTCAGTTAAGAATTTTTTTCTAATAGCCAATCTAGACCTCTCCTGGTGCAACTCAAGCCCATTTCCTCGTCCTATCACTTGTTACTTTGAGATAAGAGACCAGCACCCACCTTACCTCCTTTCACAGAGCTGTAGAGAGCGATGAGGCCTCTTCTCAGCCTCCTCCAGGCAGAACAGCCTCAGTTCCATCAGCCAGTTCTAATAAGTTATCTCAAGCCTTATTACAGGTGGAATTTCCTAGTGCTGCTCAGAGCTGCTATGGACTTAGATGAATGTTTTGCGGTGGGTAGAGCATCTTGGCCTGCCTGAAGATCAGTATAGACACTGATGGCATGTTTAATAAAATCTAGGACCCCCAGTATCTATTTAAATACTTTTCTTGAAGATGTTTAATGCTCCTGTTTAATTTCAGCTTAGAGAAAAGATGCATTTACAGGAGACATGTAATGCTGTGACAATCACTGGAAGGAAGATGGTGTGCTTTTTCCTTACCTCCCAGCAGTGTGTAGTGTTAATACTAAAAATATTGTCCCTCTCGGGCACACTGATGGCTTTCTTGAAATTCCTAAAATTTTATCTTGGGCTTTCCAAGTGTATGTTTAACCAGGGCACCTTCAACTAATTTTGTAAAAGACTCTTTCCTAAATGGCTCTAAATCTGGGAAACTCCATAGAAAATTACAATGGCTTAACAAAAATAACACCTGGTCTATCAAATAAGTAAAGACTATGTCTTAAACTTAGCTTCTTGGGTTTCTGTGGGAGTAGTAGTAGGAAGCAAGCTGCACCTTCTCAGCCTCTCATGGTTCTTCTTTTAGATATTTTAAGTTTTTATTTGTGGACTGGGGAGAGAGTAGCTGCTGTAATTGGAATGTAAAATAAATAAATAAATATATACATGTCCTGCTGTCATAGAAACTACTGCTTTACCACTAAACTGACTAATAAGATCTGCTACATTTTCCATTCCTCAGTACTGATGTGGTGTAGTCACGCTCCATACAAATGCTGCTCAACTTCAAGATATTTGATGCTGTTTTCAGTACCAAAACTTGACCATATTCTTGAACAGTTTTGCTCCATGGCTTTGTAGGATTGGATCTCGCTTCCCAAATCAAAGGTTGCTGAACAGTTATCAAAATGCCAAGATTGTCTGAGAAACCAAGTGAGGTTTTTATACGCATGCATTTTTTGTGGCCTTCAGCTGGCAAAGGCAACCTCATGTTTGGGTCTTTCACAATATCTGATTTTAAGTGTGGGTACTCTAACTATAACTCAGAAGGTATCAAGTGTGAGCTATAAAGTAAATGCATAGAAGCACTTCCATAGGACGAGAACACAAACTACTTTGAAAAAGGATATGAATATAACCCTCAGCTTGCTTTCTGAGCAGACGCATGTAATCTCTGGTGTGTTGAATGGAAGCTGTGTAGCTGTGGTTAGCGCAAAGCTGAGTTCAAATCAATTCTCCTGAGAGTTTGGGCATGTGAGCTGGGCTCACTGTTGTATTAACTGTGGTTACATGGCTTTTGGTTGGCTCCAAATAGAAGCCAAACTCAGCACTAGACAAGATATACACTGAAATAATTTTCTCCATCAGGAGTGAAATTGCTAAATAAATCTGAGGATCTGGGATGAGTTAAACAAATCAGAAAAGGTCCATAGGTGTCCAGTGGGAGTTAGGGTTCTAATGAATTTATAAATATACATTTCCCTACATAGAAATTTAAATGCTTGGCAGCTTTCAAGAAAAGTGTACAGGCACAGTCTGACAACTCAGCTGTGGCACAGTGTAATTGTTCTGTGTGGGAGCTGACAAACCCGCTCTGGAGACACCAAATGTATTTTAGTAAAATAGCTGTATATGAATGACGTCCAACTCTGGTTTTCTGTGGAAGACATGGTGATTTAATAGACTGAACATAATGACAAAGAGAAGAATGAGAATTATGAGCTTGTAGGTTTTTTGCAAACATATGAGCAGTATTTTCAAAAGACTTCACTGAATATTGATATCAATAGCATTATTTTAGATCATCGGCTTTATTGATGTATAAAGTGACAAAACATTTAATCTGTTTATATTACCCTAGCAGAAAAGATATTATTAACTAATCTTCATATCTATCTTTTAAATTATCCTCAAGTCAAATTGTTGGGTGCTTCTATGCTTGCACCAGCTCAATCTTATAATCAGTTTAAGATAAATAGGAAGTAAAAATGCTTTTATTAAGCTTAGTTGTAATCACTGAAGATCGTGAACTCTGACAAATCTAAACGGCACCAGCTGAGGCTGGACAGCCTAAAACAGCTAAGGCAACATTTGGTCAAATTTCATTTAACATAGATCTTCACAGATTAAAAGCAATGAAGTACTAGGCTTGCTTAGCGGGGTGAAAACTGGAGAGTTGAGCTTGTCATTGACTGGAAGTTGCAAATGAAGTTTACATTTGAGAAAGGAAAAACAAAGGAAAAACTTAACCCTCCAGCCATGCTGTAGGCAGGACTTTGCCAAATACTGATGTCTTGAAGATGACTTCAGATCCAATTTATAAGCATCTTGTGCAGAGAATTCATGCCTCTGTAAAGCAGTGTACTGATTTACTTTCAAACCGAACATATAGGAGAACATGTAAACATAGTGGTTTATTGCATATGTACCAGTGCTGCTGCATGAATTGGAAGCTCAGAATTTTCACTTGGACTGTAGGTTAAGGAGTTTCTGTGAAATCACCCTCAGTTTTAACCAGTATATACGCTGAGTTATGGTGACTGACAAGATGCAACTTCTTAGTGTCTTTGTTAACCTGGCACGTGAGAAATGGCAACTAATTTGAAAGAATTCATTATTATTATTATTATTATTTAATAATAATAATTTAAATAGATGAATTAATTTATTTTGACTTTTTTCATGGTATTATTCCTTCATATTAAATATTTAAATTTTATAAACTAATATGAAGCTGAAATGATTTTGTAGAGACTGACAGGTTTGTAAGGTCTTGTCAGATATGTATAATTTTCTTTTTCAATCATTATGGAAAATTATTCAGTTCTTTCTAAGGCTAGTATTAATGGTTTCATTCTGCCATGTCAGAAGAACTATGGTATATATAAGTCTCCTTTCTTGCATGATGGGCAGTGTGTCATTCTAGTAAAGAAGTAAATAGGATAGTTGTAATCTTAAAGATGATTGCTATTTAGTAAATTAGTTATTAGTATGGTGGTAGTATAGATCACAAAGTGTAAAACAGATGTAGCTTCAAAAGATTACCAAAATTCCTAGTCTTGGGGTCTGGTAGATCATGTAGATAAGTAGCTGGCAATTTTGCTGTCAAGCCCAACGCAGTGCTAAATCAAAAAAGTATTTTCATTATTAAAAAATACATCAAAATCCTTGTGTTCTTTATCCGAAGGGTTTACTCATTCTCTTCCTTTGCTTATGAAAAAAGGTATTCTTGCCTCTGGGCAGGGACAAAGCTCTGTGGCATTGTTCTCTGAAGTTCTGAGCCTTGAAACTCTGAACAAATGGTGAGCCAAACTTCCATTTCAAACTTCTGTCTCAAAAGAGTTTATTGCAATTGCTCTAAGAAACTTTGTGGAATGAACATTACAACATGAAAGTAAAACAAGCGTAAAGAATAACCCAACTCGACCATTTCTGATGGCAGAACCAGGCTCCCCTTAGAGGACAACAGATGTTTTTTTAACTACTCTCATTTCAATGTTGAGTAGTACCCCAAGAGGAGCAAACTATATGTCTAAGCTTTTGTTATCTGCCATAGATGAAAAATTGCTTTGAAACTGTGCCAGGAAAATACAAAATTAGTTTGTGTAACACAGATTCCATAGGTAAAAACTACATAGGGCAGCTGCCGTCTTGGAATTGATTTTATTCAACTTTGATTCCACTTTTTCAGCTGGGCAGAAATGTACACAAGACCACTTGGGAGGTCTACTTCCACTTTTTATCTGAAAGTTTAGCTAGGTTTTTCTGAACTTAAAATGCAAACACAAAAATCTTTCATAAAAAAATACACGGTCACTTCAAATGCTGGCCAGTTTTTCTCATTTTCTCTTTGATAATATACTCTGGGTGCTAGATAAAGAGACATAATAAGAATCAATTATTGCACGTGTATTACCACATTAATAATAAAGAAAAATGAGTTATCAAGAGAAGCAAATTGGTATTTTAATTAGATAGTTTCAGTAAGTTAAAGTAAACATATTTCATATTTTATTTCTCCTAAATTCATACTGATATCAGTATAAAACCTCTAAGTTTGTGTTCTTTAATTTCCAAATTGCCTTTAGTGACATAATCATTAATATTAATTAAGCAAGTGAATCTGCATTTATGTAGTACTACAGCTGTGTATTGTGGTGGTTTCTTTCAAGAAAGTTGCAGTAGTACAGACGTATTAACTAAGTTAGGATCTTGTGTCATGTCATGTTCTGAAATCTAATAATTTCAGTAATAAAATTAATAATAAATTTTAATAATAATAATATATTCAATTAATAATGGAATATTCACCATTAGCACTCTCATAAAATTTACCATTAAGTTTATGTAAAAATGTTATCCATCACTTATGTTTCACAATGAGCTTTTAAAATGTGATAGACCATCCATTTGACATATTTACCAGTGATAGTGTTGACAAAAAATGGTATTTCATCCCTTTATCATGCTTAGAGTAGTGGCTTGCTCCTGATTTGTCCCCCTTGATAGATTTCCTATGACCATAGCTTTTCGTGACCTCCTCAGCTGTGAATTCTTCAAGACAAGGAAAGACACACACCGGCTCTGTGTAATAGCACATTCGGTCATTCATAAGCCATCAGGTTTTTCTGCAAGCCAGCTCAGAAAGGATCTTTTCTTTTCTACTGGGTCTTTTGGCTGCTATTTGCCAGCCCTGTGCAAAGAGGTGTCCAGCTAAGATGCCATAGCATAATTTCATTTTTGTTCTTTAAGTCAAACAGTTAAGATTAGTTTTTTTGACTAAAAGGGTAACACTTTGGAGCCAGCTTTATTAACCTCCCTACTGTGCATGCAGAGCTGCTGTCTGGTGTGCAAATAACACAACTGTAAATCTGATGAGAGGCCCTAAAAAGAAGTCCCTAAAGACAGCTACTGTTCAGGAAAGGCCTGTACTTTATGACCGGTTTACATCATCTGCTCCACCAGATGCCAGATTCACTTTCAGGTGGGCACATTAATACATCTGAATTGTTGCGGTCTTTTCTGTGGTGCCCCTGCCAGTTTTTCTATTTGTTGGTACTTTTTTGTAGAAGCACACAACTAAACAGGAGATCATTGACTGACTGGTCTTCAGGACAGGCTACTGTCACACTCATCAGGAAATCCATTGCTGAAACATTTCTCCAACAGAGGTTCTGTGTGGAGTCAGCAATACTGGACAATAACAACCCTCTGGTAATAAAAAGTTGGGTAGATTTGGCAGATATTTTGACTTTTGAAACATCCTTAGATAAATGCAGGTGAATTTGAATTGGCACACCTTTTGAAATATTGCCATTTGAGTAAGGGTAGGTTTAACTCATTAGAACTGTACTATATTTCACAAGTACAAATTACCATGCCGCTTTTTTCATATTTGCTAAATGAGCATAATACCAAGGTTGTTGAAGAATATTAAATCTGACTAAATTAATGTTATGGCTATCTTACTAATAAAAGCTCTTCCACTGCAGCACAGAGTTGGAATATATTATAACTTTGCCTGACTTTCTATTTCTTTCTAAAACAATTCCAAAGATGTTTATCATTTGCTTAAATACAGTTTCCTAGTGATAAGTAAGTACTGGAAGCAGCTATTGTTTCACTACCCATGTTAGGATTTTTTTCTTAATATTAGCAAGAATTTCTTGCTGAAGTGGCAGTGAGAAGTAACTGCAGGTCCAGGGACAATTCTCAATCAGACAGAGAAGAAAATCTTATGTTCTTTCCTGAAATAAAATTGTTTCTTTTATCTTCATATTATATTTTTGTGGACTTAAGTTTGTCTCCCCTTAGGTTTTTTAGCCTTAGACGACGCTCCAACTCATTGAGTTTTACCTCAGTAATATTTTTATGCCTCTGCTCATTCTCTCTGCCCTCTTTGAGAGTGGTTCTTGTATATCTAAAAAGCTTGCCTGGACTATATTCAGGCTTGCATGTCTGACTGTATTCTAGAAACATCTGAGTTCCTTTGCTGTGTTCTCAGGAGTATCATCTCAGGGTTTGTAATCCAGTGTTGCCTCTCACTATTGTTCCTTTGCTTTGCCTAAATTCCCAATTAATGCTCTGCAGGAATCTGGACTCATCATTTGTGAATAGCCATTATATTTTTTGAGACTATATCTGATTCATTTTTAATTTCAGTACTATTCTTCAGCATTGTTTACTTAATCCCAGATGTTGCCAGCTGCTTGCTTATGAAGTATATTCAGTTACATAAAGGGGAGGTTTAGGCTTGACATTAGGAAGAAGTTCTTCACTGAGAGGGAGATTGTTCACTGGAATGCTCTGCCTAGGGAGGTGGTGGAGTCACCATCCCTCGAGGTGTTCAAAGAGAATTTGGACGAGGCACTTAGTGACATGGTGTAACGGACAAGTAGGAGTAGGTGTAGGTAGTAGGTGTAGGTGTTGGGCCATAGGTTGGACTCTATCTCAAAGGTCTCTTCCAACCTTACAATACTGTGATACTGTGATATCTGGAGTTCTAAAGCATAGTGAAAAATTACAGCATTAGGGGATCAATACATAGCTAGGTAAGTTCTAGGGGCTGTAGGCGTAATTGCACAAGGTCAAAATCATTTAGGCAGGAGAAGAATCCGTAAGAATTACTGTTCAAGATAAGTTTCTCAATACTTTGTGCATTTGTAGTTTGCTGTCTGATGGCCAGGCAGGACCTTTTGGGGCATAGGCTTACTTTATTTCTGGTACGCACAAAGTCTCTCGGGGTTGGGAAAATGGACTGGAGTTTGTGTGTACATCAGTCATAAGATATCATATTTAAGCTGAGTATACCTTAGTAGAAATATTTGTTAATGACTTGCACTAAAAAATGTGGTCATACTTTTTTGTCATCCCCATAGCATTTAAATTTCCTACAGCTGGTTTGGAATAGCAGCTTATGAGGTTAAAGCTGGGTATAAGAAGGTTCTCAGAATTAGACTCCTAATTACAGTAAAAGACAGGGCAACAGAAATCTTTACAACATTGTGGTGATCATTGCTTCATGACTATTAAGGAAAAAATAATCCTATATCTGTTAGAATTAGAAGTAGATAATTCAAACATTGTCTTACAGCAAACCCACCACCCTGAATTAGCACTGTTATTTAGCTGCAATACAGTAGTTGAATTCTCAAGTAGTTAATTAACAGGAACTTCATTTTTCTCTTCTGTGAAATCTAGGATGCTATTGAAGAAAAAATAAACAAGAACTCAATTCTAGACTTCCTTGTTTTAACTGATAACTTAGTGTCTCAAAATGGGATCTTGATTGTTTTAGTCACGGTTACTTGTTTGATTTCTATAGGAAATTGCTTTTGTTCCTGGTATTAAACTCACTGATGTGCTATTTCAGCACTCCGTAAAGGAAGTAAACATTCGTCTGGAAATAACTAGTGAGAGTTTGTGAGTGCCAGCTGGCTTTTCTGGGAGTTCTGCAGAAAGGAAAGGGAGCTGCAAAGACACGAGATGCTTTTTTTTCCCCAACCAAGATGTACCAGTAACATGTTCATCAGTAATAAGAGGAATGTAATGATCTGAGAACTTCACTGCTTCCCCTTTTGACTGAAGCTGACAAGAATGCTAGGTGTCTTTCAGTTATTTCCTGTTTATGGAAGAGCGTGTTGAGCACTTACATTTCAATGTAAGTGCTGAAACAATCAAAAAGAAAACTTTCCAATAATGCACAGAAGATATGAGTCCAAGAGATGCTCAACTGTCTAATGAAAATTCCACGTTTGATTGTTTTGGCTTATTGACTGGAGTATTTTACCAAATGAATAATTCTATCAGTTAGTGCTAAGTGGATAGCAAAGAGATTTGGAGTGGCTTTATAATTACCTCTTCCCATCTATAGTTTCTGAATTTTTATGACTTTCTAAGTTCATTTCTAGTAATAGATTAAAAGCGATTCATGTTTCCCTGCACCCTCTATGGAATCTTCACCCACAGCAAAAATAAGGGAACTTAGATTCACCCAAGAACACAAGGAAGCTGATAGGGCACAAAAAGCAAGAAGAGTACAAGTGCAGTTAATAGCTACATCGTGAATAATGAGCTAAACCCATGCACTAGCCTGCCGTTTGGAGACTCTCTAAGGTGTGTGTTGTCCGTGAAGGTGCTTCAGGTTTCTCCAATAGAACGTGCATGGATGTGAGACTGAGATGCAGCCTCAACACCCCCACCCTCCCCCCTAAACTATGAGGGCTGGGGCCAGTGGAGGGAAAAACAAAGAAGCCATCTAGCAGGTACATACTCATCTAGGGCACAGTAGGGTTCAAGAGGCATCATCATTCCATAACAGTAAAGCTTGGGGTAAAGGGAGCTTAATTTTTATTGAAGTTCCCTTTAGGAAATTCAGATGTAGTTATGTTTCAACTCTAATAGAAAAAGAGGAGGAGCAAGCAGTGATAGTTTTTTGTTGTCACTGTTAAGAGTTATGAAACACTGGGCTGGGATGTAAGTGCAGTACCTACGTGCATGGCGATTGCTTCCAATTCAGGGCCCATCTGGCACAGGTAGCCATGGTTCTGGGAAGTTAATCACCTGGTGAAGCTATCTGCAGATCTCAGACATGACGTGAAGCAGAAGGAGTCTGTCCCTGAGGCAGCTGCACAGCCTTAGTCTAAAAACAAAACTTTGGAGCCAAGTGAGGCGTGGAGACATAGCTGTGGAGGAATTCTGCTGGCTAAGAGTTGCCTTTGCATGCAGTAGGTTGTGCAGATGTATTTTGTGAGTATAAAGTTTAGATTTTGCTGGATAAGAGAAATTTCATTTCTTGCTACAAAGTAGAGAGTTCTAGACACACACCCCCAAGGGGAATTTCATTATGAAGCAGGTTGTCAGGCATCTGAATTAGGTACAGGCACAAAAAATTGTGTTCATAATATGCAGAACACACCAACATCTCTAACTGTCAGGTTTTGGACTACTGTCACCACCTGTGCTATTTCCCCACTGTTGTTTCAGCACCTCTGGTGTGGAACCAAAGGAATTTTAGGCCCAGTATTTCTGGAGTTCCTTTCGTTCCTTACTTTTACTACAAGTACATTATTCAGATGAGAAACTTGCAGATGGAAGAAACAGTAATTTATAGCAGTACTAGAAGGAGCTGAATGATCGTTCATGGGCTTGAAGCAATAGCTCTTGCTGTCACCTTACATTTTTGGGGGGATAATTTCTCTTACCCAGACTGCTGTATAAACATATTTGATGGAAACACCCATTGCTCATCTCTTACTTAGGTATTATTAAACATAAAAAACCCAAATCAATGCACTGTTTTCCCTAGTAAGTAATTCGAATCTATTCAAAACTTTTGCAATTGGAAATTTGTTAAGGTTAGCGCATGTCCTACAATGTGATATAATAGCATTGACTTTACCGGCATTTCCCAGTCTGTAGTAATCTAACTGGTCTCAATTTTAAGTTGAAAGTTCGCATATTAAAACCTTAAAAATATAATGAACTCTTAAATATATACTTCAGAATTCATGTAGACATAAGTCCCTGTGCAGAGTATCTCTCTACATAATGCTAAATACTCAAATTGCGTAATGCCATAATTTGGCCCTAGATTTGTTAAGGTTTCTGAGTATGTTTTTCATTGCAAGAAGGGACAATATTTTTAATAAACATCTAGAACAATTTTACTTTAAAAGTATTCTCCAATTAAGCCATTAACAAGTGACATATTTTTTCAGAACACAAACAGTATTATATGGAAACATGAGATAAGTGTGGGGTTTAGGTTTTTTCCAAAATGAGAATTCTGGATTATCCCTTGAGCATACGATTCTTAAAACTTCAGCCAGTTATTTTTGAGGTACTGTGATATGTGGAAGTTGTTCAAGGCTAAGACATAGGCAAGACAAGAAAAGTTTCCCATCCTAATTTCTTGTTAATAACACAACCGAAGACAATGCAAACATACTTCCTATTTAAACGTACTTCTTGATGACTGGCTTTGAATTAGCTGTTTCAGGGGGTGAAGTCTGATACCTTAATGACTTAATAACTGGCTTCAAAAGGAAAGTCAAAATATTCTGACAAGTTTGTCCCCTCTATAGCAAATGTGTGTACCTTGTTCATCCTGTTAATGTATATTTTCTGTCTGTTTCATGAGGATGTTTCTGGAATGTTTCCCAGTCTTATCTTTCTGATGTGTCTGTGGGTTGTCAGTAACAATTGTTTTAGGTTTTGCGTATGTATTTTTGTCTCAACAGAAATACAAGTCATGTTTTGATTATGCCAAACGTACATTTGTGACTACAAAATATTTCACATCTGAAATGGGGGGAGAAAATGTTGAGTCAGGAAGCCCATGAAGACAGAATGAAAGAACTCTCTTTTTTGGCAGCCAGCTGTTGGCCAGATCCTGCAATGCAACAGTGAATTAGCAGGTCCAGTTTCTGCTGGCCAATACTGGTATGGAAGGGTCCTGTACAGCAGCAGAGCAGAGAAGCAGGATTTTTCAGCTCTGATTTGTTGGCTTTGGTTTAAGAGTCAAACCCAGAATGGATATTTCCGCTAATGCTGGCTGTTTTAGTGGCGCTAATATTGTGTCTTAGGAAGGTGACAACTTGCTATAAAGTGTTCTGAGAATAGAAAGTACTTTACTGTGTAAAGCAAACATGCTTCCAGCTTGCTGAACTAAAAGCCTCCTCCCAGGCTTCTCAGAGCTGTAAGCCTTCCTTCTGCTTGCACTGTACCTGTCATAGTTGTGTAGAGAGTTGTTGATGTGGCACCCAGAAACTCTGACATCATTTGAACTACTGAGATAACCAAAGCTCAACAACAGAATAACTTAAAGAATCACAGGAGCTTTCTAACGATCTTTTTGATTAAATTAACTTGACTCTAAGTGACTTAGATAAAAGAATAAAATGAACCAACAAAAAACCCCCAACAGCCACCTTTGGTATTAATTTTTCTTCCCTAATGGAATTCAGAGTTCTTTTCAGGTACCGGTGAACACTCAGGAAATTTTACACATTACTGATAGCTCTGTGTGGTGAGGTTTCTGCTGGTATTACAGGTAACCTTTGGTAGAATACTGAGCTGTGTTGTAACGGTAACTTCAGGTCTTTGTGCTACAACTAGCACTTTATGGACAGCTGCTCTGATCAATGGCTCAAATCCAACAGTGTGACTGAATAGCTAATAAGTGAGGAAAGAAGGAGGAGAGGGAAAGGCATGGTCCAATTGTCAAGCTTCTGTCAATATCCCAGTGACTGAGCAGGAGACTTGCTCACATCATTGATCCAGAACAACAGTGAAGGGCAAGCAACAGCTCTTCTTTGATGTAATTCTAAGTGCTGTAGTTGCTGATGCCAAACCATGAACAGTATGGTGACAAAGCCACCATATTAAAAAGAAATAATTAACTTCTTGTTTATGTGAAGTATTTGCCCTGAAATTACCTGGGCTTGGATTATACCAGGCCCACAAAGTTGTGAAAAGTGGAAGGGAATAGAACTGGAGGACCTTAAAGAGCTGTGGAAGAACTTGTCACTTCACCAATACATCTCTGCTTTCAGCATGTTTCTAGAGGAACAGCTGAGAACTGGTTTAATAAACAGTGTTGAAGGTTATGGGGGAGGAGCTCAGGAAAAGTAAGAGCATGTGAACTGTTGCAGTGAGAAATGCCTTAGCTTTATCATTCTTACACAATTAGTTATATATAAAGCCAATGTTTTGCTAAGTTGAGGTAAAACACAACATGAGACTGGAAAAGCTTCCGTGTTGTGTGATTAGCACATCTTTCTTTGCTCCCCCTACTTTACTGAAGGGTAAGCAGATAAGCAAATTCTATTATATGTCCTTGCATTACACTTTGAGACCCGAGTCATAAGGATGTTCTTAAAGACCCCCCAGTTTCAAAGCATTTCACATGGCAGCAATGAAAACCAATGATAGTGAGCTGTTATGATCAGTCTTAATGATTAATAGCTTGTTAAAATAGGTGTTAATAAATAGCTTGTTAAATACAGGTGAATACATTCTGTGCTTGATATCCTTTCATTCTATAATAGCTAGTTTTACCTCAGACTTTCCCAGTCTTCCACGGAACTCAACACTAATAATCTTATCGACTTCATTTTCAATTAAATTCATGGTGGCAAGGCCAGTTGTAAATGAATAAAGCAAAGCCCTATCTACATGTCTCCAGAGGGTTCATTGCATATATTCTGATTATCAGGATAATGTATTCAAACGTGTATTCAAGCATACATGTCTTAATTTAACAGGAGTATAAATGGACCACTGAGAATCACAAGAAAAAGTCCTTTTGTTAACTTGAAGTTTCCAGCACCTACTCTGCCAAGTTTTATGTCATTAAATGAAGGTCTGCTGAATAGCTACCTCCTTCTCCTGGTAGGTTTTTCTCATAAGGATAGGTAAATATTCTGAAGGCATCGGTGGCTAGGCTGGAAGGTGTATGTGAGTAACGAATGTATAGCATTAATCTAATCTTTTTTTGAATTGAATGTTTTGAAAGAAAACACCTTGCCATACCTTTTTTCCCCAAGAGCAGTTACCTCAGGCAATATTTAGCTGGTACAAATGTTCTCTTTTAGAATGTCATTATCATGATTTGTTTTCAGTGGAGCTGTTGTTACAGAAGATGTGGCTTTATTAATATACACAGTTAATTTTATTCTGGGTCAGGATTTAGTGCTATAGTTGAGCCATTCAGTAACTCTTCTGTTACCCAACAGCAAGAATCTTGTCATTCTGAAGGTCTCTTCCTTGTACAATAGATTTCTCTTTCAGTGGTAGTTGCCATAGAGAACTGTGTTTGAAACTGCTGTGTGCTTCTTGAATTTCTCATTCTGCATGCTATTATTTCTCTTCTTCACGTTGAGGCATCTTTACTATTTTACATGTCTAATCTTATTGGTGTCTTACCCAGGTGAGAAGTGAAAAGGCTGTTGTGCAGCTTTGGTTTAAGCGGCATTTACCCACTAAAGCAGTTTAGCATCAGAATTGTTGTGTATGAGTTGTCCCCTGAATGTGAAATACAAGGTTGTATAAAAGAGCTCTGTGTTACTGAAATATGTGTTGCTCTTGAAGAAGAAGCTGGAATGGGGTAAGAATACATGGGTCAAACAGCTTGTGTTCGTGGAGCTGTGTCATTCCTCTGATTGCAGTCTAAGGCTTTCTGGATGCACACGGCAGCACAAATCATAAGCTTTACTTGTGATAGGAAGATAGAGGTGCTGGCATCTGGAAAGCACTCTGCATGTTTGCATTTATAGTATATTGAGCTGTTACAGCTAAATTCTAGAAATTTACTGTTCCAAAAATGGATTTGTAAAGTCTGATTTTATGACGGAGTGCTTTGGGTCTGAAGTGTGTTAGTGTTTGTGCAGATGTAAAGGAGCTGCGAAGGCATAGTGATCCCAGAGCTCTGACACAGATGGGCGTGTGTGTGCGCACCCTCACTCCGAGCAAGAGCTGCGTGATGTGTCATCACAACTGAAATTTTATAGCAATACCTTAGTGGGTGGTGACTAACCTTGTAACTTCTAAATCCAGAATGGAGAGTCATGTGTAGTGAACTGAGTCTCAGAAAGCTTTGTGGCAGGAAGAGAAGAGGATCAGCGACTGTAGGCAGAGAAGAGAAACATGCTGTTGGCAGCGGATGAAATGCTGCATCCGTTCCTGGAATTTGTGCTGATCACAAAGCTAGAAAGGGAACAAGCCTGAGCTGGGAGGGACCTCTGTTATGGTGAGAAGAGCTCTTGGTCTCAGGTTTTGAAAGGGGCTTAAAAAAATAACTGTTCATAGTTGAGTGAGTGCTGCTGGTAACCTGCGAGGAATTACTAAATACATGTGGAGATTTGTCGTTTACTATATTATCTCTTCATTCCTTTCCATAGGCCATTAAAAGCCAGCTACCATGTGCTTTTAGTGTATGGAGCTTCCTGAATATTTTGGGTCTTATTGTGTGAAGAAAAATAATCCTGAAGTTTTTATATTGTATTACTACGGTGAGAACTGACCACAAACAGTCTGTAGTGAGCATAATAAAATGGATAAAATTATCATTATCAGGGCAGTGAGTGCACATTGAGTGTATAAGTTCAGAAACAAGTTGATGTGCTTTTCCCCCCTCCTTCATCACTTTGGGCAAAAATAACGTGGTGGAAAGTGTGAAAAAAACTAGTTAAGATATTGATTTGTATTCTCATAGATGATGCTTTTTATTATTTTACGATGGCTCTAATGGCATTGTTTTTTACAGGGACTAAATACAACAGTAAAGATTTAAAAGGTAGATTAGCTATAGGTAGTGAAAATCATAGTGGATTTTTTCCATCCGCCCAGGCTTCAAAAGCTTATCTTGACGGGTGCTAAAATACTTAACGCAGGCTGATGTTGGTTAGTGTATTAAATGGGCTGATAGCTTTCTCTGCCATTCAGTAGACATAGTAAGTGATTGCTACCCGATTTGGGAAAGCATTTTAAGATGAATAATGGTTGACATTTTGTTCCTTTTGTGTGTAAAAATAAATAATGTGTACAGGGAGGAATTAATTAATTCGAGCCTAAATTTTTTGAAGTCAATGTACTTACGAAGCAAACAATCGAGATGCAATGGACTTTTAATGCTTTGTTCAAGGAATGCTTTTCATATTCATTATCTAAATAGCAATTTGTAGTAATGCATCGAATTTGACAGATGAACAGTGAACTGGTAAGAAAATTATGATAAGGGAACTTTAATGAAGTAAAATATGACTTTGATAGTTAAAAAACAAAGCCAAGAACAACCACTAAAAAAAAAAAAACCACCCTTACAAAGCCACCAAATCCCCCACAAAACTTTTAAAAGTTTTTTCCCCCTGCTAAAAAGTATTTTGCGTTCTAGATAAAGGCAATTTTGTGGGTATAAGAGTTCTTAATGTGAATTATTTTAAAGATAGTTAATGAAAATGTGTCACCAATAGCTAAATAAAAAGTCAGGTAGTCAAGAATTACAACCAAAATGTTTGTGTTGAGCAGATCCAGAACACTTAAGAGACATTTTTGCAATGCTTCCATGGAGTGGGTCTGAAGGCTAGTATGTAATCTGGGTATTTCTGTATATGTATACACAAGTGATACTCAGAAATACACAGCTTAATGTATTTAATAACGATTAATTCTTCTTAGAAAATATTTTATAACTTTACTACTTTCTAGAAGAATTCTTTGTGATTTCTTGGAGTATTTGTGTTATTGTCAGGGTGCTTGAGGATTTTAATTGAGATTTTAATGTGCAGTACCTTTCAACAAGAACAATAATCCTTTTCTTGATTATGACTCCAGAAAGTTTAGGGTTATAAAAGGATCCCTACAGTTTTAATGTCTACTAATTTGGAGAAGTGGTTTCAAAAATCTATTTCAGATAATTCAAGTCTCTTTTCTATAAAGCTTTTTGATGTGGGGCTAAATCAGTATTGATAAGATGGTTGAACAATGTTTCCAAACATTGATTATAAGTTTAATCATCGTACAGTTGCCCAGATTTGAGGGGAGGATCCATCCAGTTCCTTCCGTTGGAAGAATGATAAAAAGAAAACTCTGAATCTGTATAGTACATCCTGAGCTTAGCCAAGGCATCTCTTGCAGTTGCTGACTAGGCGATTCCTCTTAAATATTTCTGTACGTACTGAATATACTCCTCAGTCTCCCTGAGTTTTCTTCAAAGGCTAACATGGCCAGAATAACATAGGTGGCATGAGATCCATCAGCATCATCTCATCCAAGCCTGTCCAGAGGGAGAAAATGAAATCAAAGTATCCAGGATATTATGGAGCAGCATAGTGCTTTGGGCCACTGGAACAGTTCCCGTAGTCCTGTTGAGGTGCGTGGAGATATCAGGCAAGTTCATCAGGGAGGGAGTTGTGGATAATATGGATGTTGTGCAGTGATGGCTGGCTATGTTTTGCTATTTATTGCTGCTTAAAGTCTTCTATGAACATGCACCAACCTCCTATTACTGTTTCTTGGTTATTCTGCAGATAACTTGCGTGTGCAAATTACTTTCTGTGCTTTGAGCACAATTTGTAAGACGTGTGTTAGTTCTCTGTATAGGAAAAAATTTGCCAAGTTCTTGCGCTCACACTGGGAGAAAAAGCTGTAAGGACACTGACTTCACCACTGAAGTGAACTCGGCGTGTCACCACAGGGCTTTTCTGATATTCACTGCAAACAAATGTGTCATAGGCATGCACTTAGGCTTTAATATCAAATATCTTGCAGTGTAAACAGATGTAAAAACATATTTGGGTGATTTCTTGGTGACAGGAGCTTGTATCGCCACAGCTCACTTTGACCTTTCTTATAATGGGTATGTGATCTTGCTAGATGTGTTGATGCCACTGTGTATCTGGCACTTGTCATAACATTTTCTGTTGGCTTCTATTCAGCTCTGTTCTCTCATGTTACTGTGTGCGTGTGTTTATACAGGTTTTTTTGCTCTTGTCCTCAGGTGGGGAATCATGGCTTTTCTCAAAATCATTGTAAAAGGTTGTGTTTTTCCTGTGGCCATGCCCTTCCTGGTAATCCTTGGCAGTTCAAGCACACAATGAGTAATTTGATTTTTCTTTAGAGAACATTTTTGAGGTTATGTTGGGCTCTGAGCCTTCTAAAATCATAGCGTTTGTGCCTGTTTGAAAACTCAAAAAAATATTATTTTTTTCAGGGAAAGTAGTCTTACCAAACCCCTACCCTCTTCTGCTCTGTGAGTCAGCCTTTTGCCCTGCATGTTTATTCTACCTGATTATGCTGAAAAGATTTGAAATCCAAAATGCTGCATAAAAAAAAAAAAATCTTATGTTAGTGTGAAATTGGGAAGTGAAGAGTTTAGATTTCCACCTGGAACTTAAAAGCCTTTGTCTGGTAATTGGCTAAATCTGTCTCCTGGCTGTTTTGGCTTCTAAAAATGCTACTTTAATAATTAGCTTGTCAGAAAACTTCACACTAGCCAGAAAAAAATTGCACTTGATAGCCTAGGCTTGAACCCAGTCAAAGTTGCATATTTACAAGACAAAATCTGTCCTAATTCCAGAAATCACTTGTATTTTAGCACAAGGAAGTGGCTGAATCACAATTAAATGTTGCAGAAATCTTAATCATAAACTCAAGCTGAAAAAGAGTGAGCAGGAATCCAAACTTACTACAGCAACTACTTTCCACTTGAGTTTGTTTTATAATCCAACAACAGAATAACTTTATTGCTTCCTTCTTGTGTTCATACATTCTTCATTTTCTGCCCAGACGAAAAGCTAACTCATTATTGTTCCTTCATTTCTTCAACTGGTTAATGCTTATTTAGTCACTCATCTTGATTACAGTCTCCTGCTCAATCTGCTTCAGACAGTCAAATATCAAGGAGGAGCGGACCAGCTGGTATTTTGTACTCACCACCTGGTGCAGAATAAAGGCAAAGCTGTTATGGCACAAACAACCCTAATCCCGGAGCTGCATGGTATCCTAGTCTGGCTGTTTATGGGTGGAAAGCTGTCTTCCCTAAAACACAAACCAGTTGTGGACAGTAGTATAGGATGCACGTGGGATGAATCCTGCAAAGCGTAACCTAAATTCACATTGCCTGAGATGAAATGAGAGAGAAGAATAATTACAAAGGGACTAACAATAGGAATTACAATAATGTTTGGTAAAGTTGTTAGTGTCTATTTATGTTTGACAGCGAAATAAGGCTATTGCCAGACGTTCAGCAGTTCTAATCATACTGAGGCTTCAATACTTGATTGACCATCACAAGATGAACAGAGAGATGTTGACTTTATTTTTTTAGGATAAAAATAATTCCATGCTTAAATGATTCCATAATATCGAGGTTGACCTCAGTCCAGACTTTCCGTTCAGCTTTCAGAGTGCTAAATAATCTTGTAATGAAGCCAGAGAATCACCGGGATAATAAAATAAAAAATCTAAACCAAAAACATTATATGAAGTTACTTTCAAATTATCTGTATAAAGCCCAAGAGGTGGACCGCAGTTACTAAAAATTGAGTTTAATAGCTACAGTACAAAAGGAACGGGAAAAATGTTGCTTTATAATAAAACTATGGTTTGGAAAAATGATCCTGATTAAGTGTCCAGCAAGTCTTGGGAAATTGCATTATTTTTAAAATTGGCATTAGCAGTTCTGTGTGTGTCTGAGTGGGGTTTGGGTTTTTGTCTGGTGTTCTGCTGTGTGTGTATATTCCATTTAAGGTAACCAGCAAATACTAATTCTAACGCTCTCGACTTGTCTTTCTGGTTTTTTTTCTGGACAAAAGCTCAATTTTTATTTTTAAATGTACATGGAAACTGAAGCATTACCTTTATAACATAATTTCCCATCTTAGCCCTTAGGATGATGTTCTGGCAAAATACAAATATATTTTCTGCACAGCATCTTGGACAAGAATTCCATCTGTGATGTGAATTTTGCCTCTTCTGGTGCTTAAAGGCACATGGTTATATGTGACAGCCAGGAAAGAAGGCACAAGGACCAGTAAAACACATTTCAGAGAAAGGGAACAGTAAATTTAATAGAGTATTCCTAATGAAAGTGTAACCTATAACAACATTAGGCTTCTTTTGGATGGTATCAGTGGGTATTCATTGTAAGGCACAAAACCTCCAGCTTAGAAATCATCCTGGATATGAAGCCAGATTTTAGAGTCACTGCAGGTCAAATTGATATTTTGGCACTCAGTGACAATTTTTTAGTAATATGGTAAAGAATTAAAAGGTTAATAGCATAAGGCCTTTTTTGTAATTTGTCTTCTGTTTGTGAAGTGGATTGCTGAAGGTGAATCATAAAATAGTTCCGTACCTCTCAAAGAGAAAATGGTATAAAAATGAATTTGGTTAGGAAAACCTCACGCAGTTTGTGTAGAAAATCACATAATTCCAGGATTTATCTGCTATTTCTTCCATTGTGGCAGTGAATGTGGCAACGTGTGCATGACACGATAGACGCATACTGTCTTTTGGAGTGCTCTGAAAGGTCTTTCTAGGGCGGGATCATGACATGCGATAATCTGAAGATGTTCTATCCTATTTGGATCCCAGAGCACCACAGGATTTAGGGACCAACAGAAACACCCCTGGATTAACAGATTAGTTTAATTTAGCCTGTTGGTTCACTTGGACGGTGAACTAATGATTATGTCATTTCTTGCAGTGTCATTTGAGAGGATGAGATACACTCTTTTTTTTCAGCCCCAGTAGTGAATTGAAATCTAAATGTTGCCCCTAGAAAAAGCAGCTTTATTTTCTAAATTTGCTCTTTGGTTTCTATGTTTGAGCATTGTTTAAGAGAGACATTTTTGCCCTTACAATAGCATGTTTCTAGACAATTTCAAGTGACTTCTCTTGAGGAAAGACAACTACAGCCAAGAGGAAGGTTGGCAGTTCATGTGCTTGGCCTAGAGATAATGCCCTTTAGGAAGAGGAATGTTGTTAATAATTAAGGCTTTCCTTTGTAATTTTAAGATTGTGTAACTCCTTTAAAAATCCAAAAGTCTGAGCAGAATTGTGTCTGAAAGCACAAACAGGTGTCAAATTACACTTGTGAGTCTTTTGTGGCATTGAGTTCATTAAATTAACAACATTTGGCTTCTCAATTAGTAACCATATTGTGTAAAGACTGCTTTCATTCCAATGAGTTGAGCTAATCATCTCTAGCACAGGAAAGATCAAGCTTGACACCTTCAACACAAAGAACTTTGTAATAAAAGTCGGGAAGTTCTGCAACTTTCTTTCCAAGTGTTGGCTTGAAAGAAGCTGTGTGAGACAGCCTTTGTGACCTAGAAAATCAGCAAAATTCATTTTCCTCTTATTCCAGTGTGACGGGTCAGCTTATTGTCCTATGTTTGCAGTTTGATTGGGGAAGTTTTTATACTCTTTTTTGTAAATATAGAATTTTTCCTGGGGAGTAGGGCAGGGATGAGGAGTGTGGAATTGGGAATCCCAAACAAAGAAAACCACAGCATTGATGAACTCGATAGTAAATACTTCACTTCCAGTCCTTTGTATAAAACACTTTCATATCTTTAGCTTTCCATCCCCTTTGTACAATATGAAGAGCAGATATTGAAGAGCGCCGTGGCCAATACACTTCTACAGCCATTGCAATCAATACCCATACAGTACATCAACACATAGAGGGAAAATTCAATGTTTTCTCTAGTACTTCACTTTCAATTACCATATCCATTAAAGATATGCATAAGGGGGCAAAAAATTCCAAATGTCAAAGACAACAAAATGTTCACATAAATAAAAATATTGCATATTTACAAAAGACTTCTAATTCTTGTTATTTAATGTAAACTTTGATTTAGACTGAAAATAACACTTGAAACGTACTTTGTAAAGCTCAGACTGCTACATAACCTTGCACATATTATAAATCTTTATGAACTAGTAAATTGAGGCCAGAAGGCTGGCTTGCCAAGGTCAGAGCCTGTAAGTAATGCAGAAACAAAATCCAGGTTTTCTGGTTCCTGTTTTAAGCCCTAGATATTTCCTTTCTGTAGGCAAAAGAATTTTTTAATGTTAGTGTGTTGACATAATGGGGATCAACCCGCCAAGGCTTTACGTTGAATGTATTTTTAAACTTCTGATATGTTATTGAAAACTTTTCAACATCAGGGGCTGGGAACCACTACATTGTGAGCAGGTGAAGACATGAACCTCTCACGCCACCTCTTGCTAAATGGTTTTTTACTTCTTTTGCTGCATCTTTTAAAGGAATATTCTAGGAAGCTACTTATCCTTCAGAAGAAGATGGTTCTGTGTTGAAACATTGAGCTATGTGAACCATCTATGGTTTAGATAATGAAATGCTTCACCTTGTGGCAATGGCATTGCTCATTCTGTGCATGAGCGTTAATAATATTCAATCAAAATATGAAAATACAGGTGTTATTATTAATAGCTTTGAATGTGGTGTTTTGTCCAAAGCTGTGAAGACTTTCAGGTTAGCTCCATCTTCTGAGACACTGTAAGGTAATAAATACTTTCCCATGGAAAAAGGCCTCATTTAGGTTTAGAGGTACATATTGCCCCATCCTTCTGATTTGGGTTCCAAACTCAGGAACCAGTCAAATCTTGAAAACGTAAAAAAATTAGTTAAGGTTATGAAGATGATAACCTCTGTCTAAAGGATTGCTTTGTTCCAAAGTATGGAGTTGATAGCTCTTGTGTAAGATAAATTTTGACTTCTGAGCCTACGTCTCTGAAAACTTCTGCATTTCATACAATGCAATGGCCAATCGAGGAGCCTGTGTTTGAATTTGGTTTTTTTCTGAGCGTTTTCTTTGTTGAGAGGATGCATATGACTTCTTTCTGAATGCAAAACCTTTCTTCAATGGGAGCTTTTGTTTTGGATCTAGGTGCAAGTAGCCTCTAAAGGTAAGGAACTATTATGATTCCCCCTGTGGTAAGTTTCCCCTGTTATAAACAGTGCATCTTCAGCATATTCATTCACTCATCTTTCTTCTAAGTTGCACTATTTTTAATCATTTCCACCGTTGAAACTACTGTGCATTGTTGCATATGTGTAAAGATATTTAGCATTCTGTATGCTGAAATATAAAGAAACAAACGATGTTTATACCAGAAACTGCCAATGCCTTGTATGTGAAAACAGTGTTTCTAGACTGTCTTAATAGTTGATGGTACAGTGTAGATATGGTTGTAGCCCTTTAGGAGATGTTTTTAACAACTGCTGGTGCAGACAGCAATGAGTTATGCAGTATTTATGCCTTCAATTAAAAAAAAAAAAATCTAAATTTTATCTATGCAGAATCTCTTAAAATTGCTTAATAACAGATTCTGGCTAAAATAAACCAATATAAAGGTAAAGAAATACAGTTTCATTGTTTCATACGTCACTGAAGGTCATGGATTATACTTTTTGACTCTCCAGTCTCTCGTATAACCACGCTATGGCTTCGCTCAGAAGCAACGCTCTCTAGCCTGAAAGGATATTCTGCTGTGGCCTTCTTAGCCTTTCCTGTATTCCAAAAGTATTTATATTATTTGGATCTTCCATCTGGTTCTGTACTTCCTTACAGGAAGTGTATGTGTCCTGGAAACAGAGTGAACTGTATGGAATATCGCCTGCTATGTGCCAGCCACAATCATATTGATTACAGAACTCAATTTAAGAACAAAATGCCCATCTACTAGGTAGTATTTGTGCATGAAAAGTGTATAATAAAAGGACTAGTTTCATTTGGAGGTTTTTTCTCCTTTTCTCTAATATTTACGTAAATGCTGATTGTAAAGCAGAAGAAGCTATATAAAGTTGTATGTGGATGTGATCTATGTAAGACAAAGGTAACTCAATAGTTAATACCCTAGTTGATGGAATATATGGCACAATAAGTAGCAAAGGGAATACAATTTGCAAGGCCTTCTAGGTTGTTTCTGTTGTACGAGACAAATCTAATACAAAAGAACATAATTTAATTTTCTAAGCTTTTAGTGGAACTAGTTTTCTGCTTTCCTCATAAGCTGTAACTTAAAATTCTTTAACACGTATAAAGTGTTTTCAGCAGAGGTGAAGGTACATGATCCCTTTTCGATGTCAATTAGCTTGCTGCTACTTCCCACTTTGACTTCGACTACCTGAGCAATAGCATCTTCGGAATTAGAATAAGGAACAGGTCAATTTCGTACCATCCATTATTAGAATTAAACTGACAGAATAAACTAATTCTATATTTCAAGGACAATTGCAATTCTGTCTCTGAATCCAGGCACGGGAGAAAATAGATGGTTTATTAAGTTCCACTCATGATCTCCTACATAATTCCCATTAGTGGGAGCCCTAATCTAAGTGGAAGGTATTCTACTTAAATTCTTTGCTGCTTAAAGTCGCTGCTGTCTTTGCATAGTGTGTGGTGAATTGTGGTGTGCCAGGTGACACGGTGACATAGGCTTTCTTGCATGGAATCATCTTTCTTATTACAGCATCTCAAAATGTGAATGCATTTCTCAATGAAGACATGCAGATGGCTAATGTTCATGGTTTTATTATTTATTTAGTTAGTTAGTTATTTAATTTATTATTCATTTTGTTTGAGGGGACTATAAGGCTAGCTTCAGTTGCTAGACTTTCTAATCCATCTGATGTTTCATACCAAGTGGTAGCCTTAGCAGTATCTTATGTATGATGGTTGTTTTCATTTTGTAATTTGACTATTTTAAGAGTGGCTAATGCTTATTTCAATAAGCGTAATACGTAAAAACAAGCATAGGAGAAAACATTGTTTTCTCAGCCTAATGCATTCTCAACAAAGAAAAAGAGTTGTTTTCTTAGTTAATAAACATATTTTCATGTTGATTACTTTTATAAAAGCCAATAGTCAATGTTTAATTGATAATTAATTTTCCCTTTGAAGTGGGAGTTGAAAATACCAGTATCTTCATGAAATTTGTGGCATTAAACACCTGAAGGCTTAGATAAATTTATAGTAGAAACCATAATCTGACTCAGTATCAGTTGAATTGTCTTCCCTGTGATGCTATCATCTCGCTATTGTTTATTTGGACCATAGTTTTGATGATGTCTGCACATGTCTTTCAAAATCCCCCAGGTTCAATCAGTGCGTAATCTCTTGAAATGAGTTCTGTGCAACAGGCAGCGGGCCCCTTGCTAGAGACCTGTGCTCCAGGGCTGCTGAGGATCACCCGTGGGGCAGCATCAAGAGGGCATTGTGGCTGAGGGAGGCTCTGCTTATGGAGGGTCCTGGTCCTCCTTCACCACCGCTGTCTCGCAGTGCGTGCAGGGGTTATGGAGGGCATAAGGAAGTGCTCTGAGGTTATGTGCTCTGAAATGGCATGGCAATATTGACATCCATCATAGGAAACGTATGGTCTATAAGTCGTTTCTAATAAAAATCCAGTTGGGATTCCTCAGAATTGACAGGGTTCTTGAGTTAGCTTCATGTCCTTTTTAGGTAACGCACTGGGATACTTTTTAACTTTGCATATGCCATTGCTTCCCAAATGATTGCATCAGTGACTTGAAAATTAGGTGAAGTTTGAACTTAGCATGTTTAAAATGCACACATCAGCTTGACCAAGTTGGGTTGGACAGGCTTGAGAGCTCCTCTTAGAGATCTTCAGGGAGTCTTGTGACTTAAATGATAAGATTGAAGGCTTGATTCCTTTGAAGAGATCAAAATTACTCATTTCTTCTCCGCCCTGTTCATTACTGCTGGCGATGTTCTGCTGTGCAGGTAGTCCTGCAGTACGAGGTTCCGCCACAGTCACCTGTTCCTTGGAGCAGAGTGCCACATGTTTGGATTCCTTAACCAGGTCTTAGTTTTTGCCCATAAATGTTCAGCTTTCAGGACTTAAGCCAGCTGCCTAGGCCCAGCTACAGTTCCCGTCAGGCCTCTAGACAACTATTGTGCATGCTAAAAGTATGAGCATTTGGGAGCCATCAGATTTACTGCACATGTGCAGGCCACATGGACAACACAAGTGCAGCGAGTCCCATGTTTCTCAGACATGTCACACTTGCTACACAGGGGGTGCACACGCATAACTGCGCAGAAAGCCCCTGACAAGAAATATGGTGACGTTATGCATACCATGCTATGTCATCTATCTTGAATTTAACTCCAAAACACCCGTTGTTCTTGCATGTTCTGTGAAGGACGGCTTAGAAGCTCCAAATTGCATAGAGGAGTGATTTTTCTCCCCAAACAGCTGCTGCTATCTTCTGGTTTTGTTCACCCTGCCTTTCTGCCACTCCCAGGGCTCAGCTGTCTTCTTGACAGTAAGTGGTGTTACGGGTACTACCGCAAGGTGGGGAGGCAGTGATGAAATCGGTGAGGATGTCAGGTTCAAGAGCAGAGGCAGCTACAGAACAGCTAAGGTGACAGAGCTGCTTGAATGTAAATAGACTCTGACATCTCTTCATAAATGTTCTTCTGTACTAACAGAAAAAAGCAAAAATTTTTCTTGCTTGAAAACAAATAGATGAAATAAAAATATTTGTGTATTAAATAGTCCCCAAATTGATGCATAGATGTTCTAAATACAGTGAACTGCTCATTTTCTAAGAGAAAGGATTGTATTTCTTGTTGCAGAAGCAACAGGTAAGATGTAAATCCCTGCTGAGTAGACAGCACACCTTTGATAATTATCTTGTTTGTAGAGTTTTACATATATGGAAATGCTGGAAGTTTCTCATACTTGAGGAAACTGCATGGATAAAATCTGTCTAGCTTCATGGAACTAACTTGCTTAAATTAGTATGCATACAAATAAAACACTAGATCCAGATTATTCCATAATCTGTTGGTTCTTGCAGTTCCGTGTCACACCTGCTGTGCTGACCTCTGCCAACTCCATATGAAGAGATGAATAGCAACTGGTTTGCCAGCCTTTAGCAATTGCTGGGAGCCAGAAGCCATAGTAGATGCATGAGGCAAAACCAGAGGAGTTAGCACTGTTCTTCACTGTTATATGCCATGAGACTACATGACCACCTCCTTTTAAGAGCTACTTCAACTGGAATGTAGGGAAACATGCCTCTTTGGTTTTATAATAATGAAGCGTATTTGAAGGATGGGTTGGTTGACTTTTGGCTCATGTACTTTTCTGCAATTTCATCTGGTTCACTTGCCCTTTTCAGGGAAATGTTGTTGTGAGGGATTAGCGGTGAAGCATGGAACAAGTGGACTGCCATGGATTTAGGTTTTAGGGAGTATTTCAGCATTTCTTAGAATTCAAAGTTCATCATAGCTAAACATTAGTAACTTAAACAGTATCAAGCTATGATGTTCGCATTACTTATAATCATGTTTACATAGTATCCAACAGCCTCTGTACTGCCATCCTCTCCCTATGGCTGTCTTTGTAGCTGAGAAGATGCTTGCTGGTAAAGCAGTACAGGAAAAAAAAGCTTTCTTTGGGATGATGTTGCCTGGGTGCCACAGAAAATTAGGTTCAAGAGAAGTATTTTCACTGCCTGAATGAGCTAAGGGTGTATGCCTTCAGTCTGCGTGCACGAGACCTCAGAGCTTTCAGAGCACTTTGTCCTCCTAAGCTGTGTAATTTCTGTCTTGTCTGGCCTGGACCAGCTGTTCCTTGTTCAAGAGCTGATCTCTTGTAGACTAACACTTGACTGAGCGTGCTTGCCTCAGAATAGATAGTGCTGAGTGTCAGTGACATGCCTGGAGCTGTCTGTGCATTTGCCCTCTCAAGAGGGTAAAGGAGAGGGATACGGTTCAAGCTCCTGCAGTTATCATTGCTGCTTAGGGCTGGAGCGGGCTTGGCTGTGGTTTTGTCCCTACTTCATCTGTTAGTGCTGGAGGTTGAAGCGATCTTGCTGTTTGCTCCAGGAAGTGAGTGGTTCTATTGGGGATCCAGACAGAATTGCACACATCTTCCCAAACTTCTGGCTTTTGTGGAATTGGGAGAGAACAGTCTCTTCTGAAGTTTTCTGAAGCAGCATAAAGCAGCCACTTAAAGGGCTGACAGCTGAGTCCCTCTGCACATTTTCAAACCTCATGTCACTTATCAGAGAGCCCTCTCACATTAGATGCTGCTATAAAAGGACCACTTATGCGAGCTTTGAGTCTAGCCATGGAAGTGGTTCAGTCTTAAGGCTTGATCAAAATGGTTTCTATATAGAAATGAAAATTCTCATGAAAATGGTTTACTACAAAATGAGACCATAACCTCATTGCTTTTTCAGATGAAGACCAGGAGAGGTGAAGGTTAACTCGTGGTGTTGCATGTGCTCTTTGGCAAAATCCTCTGCAGTGGGAAATGCAATCTCATGTTAAGTCCTTGTTAGATAGGGCAGTAGACAAGTAGCTGCTTTGCTGGCTATGAAGGGGCACATTTCACTGGTCTGGACAAAACCAGCTATCGAGAGGGGCAGGAATGCCTAGGGTGATACCAGTGTTGGTAATCAAAACCTGAAGTAAATGTTGCCGGAAATGAACAGATATTTAAATTGCCCTGTGCTACCGCATACTGGAATGCCATATCTGTATCTCATGGTGAACAGCTTAGAGGGGTTTTTCTTCATCAAGCCCTTCACTTAAAATACAGAATCTTTATGTTCATAGAGAAAATGTTGAGAAGACAATTTGAGCACAACCTGAGAACTTGAGGCCTGATGTAACTTAGCCTTGTCCAATCTTTGGAGAGAGTGGGAGGTTTCATGTGAGTGCTGGCCATGACCCTTGGTGAACTGTGAACAGGAAACCTTTTCCCTACCTGCAGGAATAGTTTTTTTGACTTTGTAGTCATGGACCAAGAGTCTGTGATGTCAATGAAGGGCAGATTATCTGTATTCCTAAATAGGTTATGCATTAATGTGCCTTTTGAACTGTCTTTAAATGTGCGAAATAAGGAATAAGGTATTGTGAAACAGGTTTTCACAATGTGTGTACGCCAGCTTTGTTTTCATAGAATCAGAACGATTTGGGTTGGAACGGACCTTAAACATCATCTATTTTCAACACCCCTGCCATGGGCAGGGGCATCTTTCAATAGATAAGGTTGCTCAAAGCCCCACCCAACCTGGCCTTGAACACCTTCAGGGATGGTGCATCCATGACTTCTCTGGGCAACCTATGCCAGTGCCTCACTGTCCTCACGGGAAAACATTTCTTCCTAATATCTCATCTAAATCTCCCCTCTTGCAGCTTAAAACCATTGCCCCATATACTGTCCCTCCACTCCCTGATAAGAACACCTCCCTAGCTTTGCTGTAGGCCCCCTTTAAGTACTGGAAAGGTCAGGAGCTTCCTGTGCTACACAGAGAATGTTCCTGCAAATGGGCAAAATCTTACATTAAAAGAATGCCTTCTTTGATTCTTCCCAGGTCTTGCAAGTTTCCAAATAATTGTGCCCCTGTATTCAACATTAATGACGCCGCACCTCCAACCCTATGCTCAATTTTGGACACCTTAATTCAAGACAGACATTGAGGGGCTGGAGTGTGTCCAGAGAAGAGCAATGAGGCTGGTGAAGGGTCTGGAGCATGAGTGGGTATGAAGAGCGACTGAGTGACCTGGGACTGTTTTGTCTGGAGGAGGCTGAGAGGAGACCTCGTCGCTCTCTGCAGCTCCTGGAAAGGAGGTGAGGTGGGTGCTGGTCTCTTCTCTCAAAGTAAGAAGTGGTAGGATGAGAGGAAATGGACCCGTATTGTGCCATGGGAGGTTTAAATTGGGTATTAAGAGAAATTTTTCACTAAGAAAACACTGGCAGAGGCTGCCCAGGGCAGAGGTGAAGTCTCCATCCCTGGAGGAACTCAAAGAAGGTGTTGTTATGAACATGGTTCAGTAGGTATGGTAGTGTTGGGCTGACAGTTGGACTGGATGATCCTAGAGGTCTTTTCCAACCTTAACGATTCTATGACTCTACGTTATCACGTTTTCAGGGCCTGCTGCATATTTTGGTGCCTTTTTAGTACGCTTCAGATAAAAGGTTCTGAGCCCCAAACTACGTCAAGTGAGAACAGGGTTCCCATGTGGAGGCAGCCCCGCTTGGTCTTATTTCCAGCGGACTGAGTGGAAGCTCAGGGAGCTGGAGCTGGGGGAACTTTAAGGTCCCTTCCAACGCGAACCGTTCTGTGATTAAATGAACACAAAAGCTATAAAGGCGGCGGGGTCCTTGCGGGGATGCGCGGGTGCGCGCCCCGCTGTCGCCGCCAGAGGGCGCTGGGGGCGCGGGAACGCGGTGACAAAAGGCGGCGGTGCCCGGGGTGGCCCTGGAGTCGCGTCCCGGGCCGGGGGTCCCCGCGCTGCCGCCGCTCCCCAGTCCGGGCGGGGGCAGCTGAGAGGCGCGGGTGCTGCCGCCTTGTGCCCCGCCGCGCTGCGCCCCCCCCCCCCCCCAAACTTCCCCCCCCCTACACACACTCCAAAAGTTGAGCGCCCGGTGACGTCAGGCGGCGGTAGCCAATGGGCGGCGCGGGCGCTGTTTTGGGGGGGCGGGCGGCGGGCGCTCGCCCGGCTGCGGCGCGCAGTGCATGGGGAGCGCCCGCACCGCCTCCCGCACCGCCCCGGCAGCGCCGAGTGCCCGCGCGCCGCTCCCAGCCCCGGCGACGCGACGCGGGGCGGGCGCCGCGGCTGATGGATGTGCTCTCGCCGTTCGCCTCCTGCTCCGCTCTCCTCTGGGGACGCGTGTGGCTCGGGCTCTGCTGAACTCTGCCTGCTGGCACCGCCCGCACCGCCCGTAGGCAGCAGGAACCCGAGCGGCTGTTCCGCACCTCCTTGCGCCCAGCATCACCTCTCTGCGGGTGCCGGCGATGCTCGCCCCGGCGCGGTCCCCGGGGCTGCACTAAGAGCTTCTCGTTTTCTGTTCCCTTTCTGTAGAGGCGTTTTGATCTCTGAGGGCCGGCTGCTCGCACGCTTCGCACCCCCAGCGGGCTCGAGAAGCCATGGTGTGCGGTGGCAGACCCTCGTTTCTGTGCCTCGGGGTGATCTTGTGGAGCTCCGCCAGTTGGGTGCCGGTCGGAGGATGCCCGCATAAATGCACATGTGTCGCTTCCAACGTGGATTGCCACGGGCTGGGACTCAGAACTGTGCCGAGGGACATTCCCAGGAATGCGGAGAGGCTGTAAGTACCGACCGTTCGTGGCTCCTGGGGTGCTGGTGGCAACACCTGGGACGAGTTCTCCCACACCTGTCTGTGCGGAGTGCATCCCCCCGGCACTTTAGGTGATCGAACGCGGATTAATGTTTTCAGGAGGGAAGGGGAGGAGCTTTTCGGAAGTTACAGCGCTCTTGCTGCTGTTCTTGCTCGTAAGAAAACCGGTCACTTTCAGGGTTTCACGTTTTTTCAGTTCCAGGTGCCATCGGACAGGGTTTTGCAGTGACTTGTTTGCACTGGAGCCCCGAGCTCTCCCCGCAGTGCTCCCAGCAATAACCATTGTCAGGGCAAACACCAATTAAACACGCAATTAGAAACCTGGCTGGTTGCACCTGGTGGCTGGTAGCAGTTTCTCCTCGCTTTCTCAGCATGCTGACTTCATCACCATGGAAAAATCGACTGCTGCCACAAACTGCTTCAAATGGATGCGAAGTCGCACTAAAGCAGCCTCTGACTTGTGTCTTAAGCTGCTCTGGGGAAGCTGGTTTTTCTGTTTTAATCTACTTCAGGGTGTGTGATAGCAGTGTAGTGTGGCAGGGTGCTTCCAGCCTCAGCACAGGGGAGTGTAATGCATGTGTGCACAGTACATCTTCTGTGTCCTAAGTTCTCAGGAGTGTTTTAGTTGCCTCTCTTTACTCGCTGAACAAGTTTCTAAGCTGAAAGCAAAGTTGAGCTCTCCAGCGGAGTTCTGGCCCTGGCTTGGTGTCAGAGGACGGCATCCCTGACGTTGCTAATGCAGAGCATATGGCAAATCTCAGAGTGCCCGGTGCCAGATATGAAGATGTCCAGAATGGAATGTTAAACAGAGCTTCAGCGCGGCTCTGTGCTGACCTCGGGGAAGTGCCGTTATTTGTGCTGTGTGGGGATTAGCTGATAATGTGGGATCTTTGAACTTTTAAGCAAATGCTGTAGATGGTATGGCCAAACTTCCTATTTTATTTCCTTTTGGGTCACAGAGTTGGAGTAACGTCAAACTCTCAAGCAGATTTTCCTCCAAGAAGGAAAACTAAATGAGGTTACTAAGCAAAGTTTTTGTGCACAGAGTCCTCTTAAGGCTAAGTTTTGTTTTAGACTGAAGTTTTATAGCATCCTTAAACGTTTCTAAATGTGTTTTATAGTGCTGAGAGCTCTTAAATGATAGCAATATGCAGATTTCTTACTAGAGTATTTCTCTGTATTTAAGGTTTTGTGGTCATATCAGCCTTCCTTTTAACTCTAGCTGTGTGTGAACAATGGTTTTCAGATGTCAGTGTTACAGAAAGCTTAACTTCTGTGCACAAAGCTCGAAAATTGATGGGTAGCAGCCTGGCAGCTGAGACTCACAAACCTCCCAACCCTTAAGCAACAAAATGCCACAACAAGTCACTACCAAGGTAGCGTGTGTGATAACCCAGGTGTTTTGTGTGCTTCACCGATGAGATGTGTTTGAGTGGTTTAAGAGCTAAGGACTAGAATTAAACTTCCAAATTTGAGGTTAAAATGAGTCAATCACACCTGAGAGGAATTTAAGAAATGGTAATTTTTTATTACCTAAGTTTTAAGGGAACTGAATTAATTTTGTTTCTGAGTTTCATCTGTCAAAATGGACTTAAAAGAGATGTCAACTTCCATTGCCTTCTGTAAGAAGCCAAGCTGAAAGAGTAAGTTTCTTGGCCGTGGTATGTTAAGAGTTAAAAAGAATGGGGGACAGTATAATCACAGTGCTTTTGGTCCTGATAATTTTCAGTGTTATTTACAGATTTCATTGTTAGATTAGTGGCTGCATGAAGAACAATAACAGCTGTTTCACAATATTCAGTTTGAATATTTAACCTCAGATAGATTACTGATAAATATGAAACATGGCTGTGTTACGTGGCTTGTTTTGTTTGTTTCTTTAACATAGTGTATTGTTGGTGCACTCAGTGGCTGAAACCTTGTGGAAGCATCATCCAGAGGATGGTTTAGTAACACATCATCCCAGATTTTTAAATACTGTCATTGCTTTTTTTTTTTATTCTGTGAGTCCATCATGAGCTTTTCACTGATTTTAGTGTTCATTGCCATCTTCATTTCAGCTGTGTTTTAAGGCTCGTATCAGTTTTTTAAAATCTAGATTTCTACTGATTGCACTAACTTGACTTTCCTAATGTAAGCAGTAGAGAAAGAAAAAGACCTCGTATTCCCCCGAGTCTAAGTTTTGCTCATATATGAAACACCAGCCAGCCAGTGGGCATATCAGAGTATCACATTTTTCTCTGTGGTCCATGGCAACCTGTAACTATTTCTGATGTAACAGTGTGTTGTGTGTAGTCTTTAACTAGTTTGTTTAATTTGTAAATAAAACCAAATTGATTTTATCTGAAATGACTAAGATATTTTTAATCTCAACAAAATATTTATGTGTTGGGGAAAATAATTTTAACAAGTCTCTTGATGGCCACACACCAAGTGACTTTTTAGACTCTTAGGCTATGAAAATGTCTTTACTTCTCTCTGCATTCTTTTGGACTAAAAACTCCACATACCTGTTCAAGTTGGAAACTTTTTGCTTTAATTAGTAAGAGATCTAATGGCACCACTAAAAAAATTTTGCCACTAACCTTTTGGAGTTATGTTTGTGCAAATGTTATAGAATATTTTGGTTGGTGGAGCCAAGCTAAATATTATTTAAGTTAGTGTTAATATGAAAGCCAAGGAAAATTTAAAATATAACATTAAGGAAAAAATAGAAAAATCTCTTATTGAGGGGCTTTATTAAACAGCCTAATGATTATCTCCTGATACCCCAAGAAATGGGCATCACCACAGCTTTCATTATTGATTCTTCATGTGTGCTTTCTTTTCTTTTCTTTTTTTATTTTTTTTTTTTTTTAGTTCTTTGGAAGTGTAGGTTTTTTGTAAAGAGTTGTGGCTGTGGCTTCTGTCCTGAGGGGATCAACCAGTCATCATAGGATCAGAGTTGTGAAACTAGTCTGAACTCTTTTGATGCAGCTTCATTTTTAATAGTGGCTTTTCAAATAGATGGAGTTGTATTATGTGTGTCTTATTTTACCTTGTTATATGCTATGATAGTCTTTTAATTGTGGTATATATTGAAGCTTTTGCTCAGTTAGGTTTCATGGAGAGTTAAAAAGAGGTGACTGTTTTATACTATTGAACAAATAGATTATTTCAGCCTGGAGAGCTTAAATGGTGAAACAAGTATTTGTCACATCCAGGCAGTAACTCCCACTTAACCTTTGTTCTCGAGAAGGAACCCGCAGAATAGCCATCATCTTGCACAGGGAAAGATAGACATGAAAGGAAGTTTGAGGCTTTTTCCTGCATGGCAAGATGTTATGCTCCACAGAGGACCTTGTACATGAGCAGTGTGATATAGCTGACCCTTGTGACTTTTCACTAGTATTTCCTGATCCATTCCACATTTGCTAAATAACTTAGCATCCTATCAGAAAGAGACATTCATAGACCTTTTATGTTGTGGAGAAAACTAATTTAACAGTTAACTTTTGAGGGTGGATATGGTGATTGTTTTATTTAAGCTATGCAACTGATAAAATCCTTTGTGATAATAAAGGAAGCCGAAGTTAAGGTTTGGAAATTAAGAATATGTAAATACAGCCATAAAAATCTTGATTTGTTTACCTTTCTGAAAATTTCCTTGGGACTTCTTCATCAAACTCCTCTGATCAGAGATTGCTTAGCAGTGCTTCACTTCTTACATGTGATTCTGTGTTTATGTAATTTTCTTCAGTGGAAAAGTTTTCTATATATGTAAAATATACATGTGGCTTTTTGGAACACTTAATAATGCTGATAGTTAAGTTTAGTTTGAGATGTACATGCAGTGAGCAGATCAAAGCCACCTGCTTGACAGTTGTGTTCTTCAGCTTTGAAAGGAACAAGTGATATGGAGGAACTGCTCAAAAGTCTTCTGTGTCTGTGTCTGCTTTCTGTTGGAATATGAAGCATGAGCCCTTTGTGTTTCCCTTCCATTTGTGTCTAGTTCTCTCTCTGTCTGTTAGCAGCATGTTATATACGTATAAAAGTTTCTTTGGGGAATTAGCCATGTTTGAATTGTTCATGAATTTAGATGTGATGGTGTAGAATCTTTAATTGATAGCTCTCCTGCATTAATCGTTGTTTTATTTTGTGCTGTATTCTGAAGCATTCTTTATCTTGCTACATTGATAAAGCTTGCAAGACAAATCTGGTCTGTGCTTTGTCTGAGTAGCTAAATTGAGCGTGTACCCATTTAGGTGCAATTTAGAAGCTTAGTCATCTGCTTACTCTGGAGTTTTCATGTGGTCTGGGGTTTCTGTTACACAAATATATTATTATGGTGTTTTTGGCCTAGGTGCATGTAGCTGCTGAAGTTGCACTGGCTTGTAATAAGTCTTCAACTTCCTCAATTTTGTCTCCAAATTAAATCGAAGCTTCTGACTTGAATGCTTCCATATTACTGAAGAACGCAATGTTAAACACATGCAAATGTAATTATACTGACTCTTACACTGACAGTCTGTTTTTCTAGAATTCTTCCCACTAGGGATTACCACTCATTTGTTGGAGTAGTAATAGCCTCCAAAACCTTGGATGGAGCCTTTTTTCTTTTTCTTTCCCTAGGTCGTGTGTCATTAAGTAGACATTCATGGCTTTGGCTTCGAAGAGCTTGCGCTTAGAGGTACTGATCCTGGGAAAACTTGACTGAGTTGCTTAATTTAGTGTGGGTACTTCCATTAATGAACTTAATGCCAACTGCTTCTGCTTGGTTGGACATTGACATGCGCTTGTATGAGATCAGTCTTGCACTATTAATTTCGTTACCTCATTTTGAAGTGATGGAAACAGGAAGGAGGATGAAGTTAGCCATTGTAGTTTGGTAGCCACAGAAGCAAATAGTGGCCATTGTCACGTTGTCTGTATTTGTTTACACAAGTTTGACTTACATTCTGAAATGAAAGGGACCAGACTATGTACTGCAGTTTGTAATGTGTTGCTTTGAGATCATTTGCTTTTTTCATGTTCTTACTTTTGCAGTATTGATACATGCAAAAGAATTGGCAAAGCTGTCCCTCTAAAGAACAGCTGTCATATTTTAGGAAGTCCTAAATTATAGATGATAATATTCTTTTTTCCCTCTGGAATTTGTGTGTATGAGTTTTGGAAGTGTGTATCCAAGTCAGTGTAGCTTACCCATCTAGATGGATTGTGAGGTCAACAATAAGTAATACGGACTAGATAGAAGCTGCACTGTGTCTTGTCATACTACATCTACAGAATTATCTCAAATGTGTTAGCTTCGGGAAGAGGTTGTGGAATCTTTGTCAGAAGTAACCTGGTACCTCTAACTTCTTTCACTTGTTTACGCCCTGCAGCTACAGCTATTGGATCAGGTAAAGAGTTTCCGTGGCTCAGTATTGAAATCCCCTTTCAGCAGTGGCTCATCTACTGTGTCCGGGCAGAGAGTGTGACTGTGAGCAAGTTTGCTGTCCTACCAGGTTTTAAATAGAGCCAGCTTTCTGGTGAAGGCTTGGTGATGGCAACTGTGGGGATCACCTTGCACATCCTCTGCTTGCAGTTCCACAGCTTCCTGAAGGGGCTTCTCTTTTTCTGTTTGCCTTATTGTTCAGGCCTGCAAGACAAAAAGTCTTGTTGTTTGTCCTCTTCAAGTGGAGACAAAGCAGTTTCTAACGTCAGGTGAGGAAGGAAGGAGTCAAGGTAACTTTGGAGAGAAAAGCTAAACTGAACTTCAATGGCAAAGCTTTTTGAGGAAAGATAGTATTAAGGATGTCATGGAGAATGGCTGGAAGTAATGTGTAGCAAAGATTTATTCAAGTGATTATCTGTATGTCCATGTTACAAGGACGTATTAAATGGGCAGTGGTGTTCAGAAAATATTGTCAATATAAAGAAGTTTGGTGCCCCATGCACTCGTGAAGCCTTTGAGATAGGCTGGCAGAACATGCCTCCTATTCTTGATGCCCTTCTGCTCCTTGGGTGACCAGGAGTTTCTATTAATTCCTGTTGATTCACGTGCATTGCTATAGTATATAATACTATATGGATTTTTTTTTTTTTTTGTCTTGAGGCTACTGCTATCGTTCCGATTCCTTTTATGTTAATTAACAGGTTTTGCTTGCCAGTGTAAAGCTATACAATTTGACTACTTTGTTTTGATGTAATTTTCAGGATAGGAAAAGACTGGCTTCTAGTAATGCTCTTGTTGCAACGTGACCCAAGCTATTTTGTTTTCAGTATCTTTGAAGTCCTTTCTGCAGAGATCTGTAATGCTCCATCTATTTTCAAATCTGTTTTTGATGTTGTCCAATCAGATATATCATTTAAGCTCTTGAATGGCTCTCAGGGATGGCAAGAGAAATGATCCTGTAAACAGCTGGCAGAATTTTTCTATGGTACTAAATACATAAGATCTGTCTACCTGTTTACGTAACAGGAACAGGTTTATGGTCTAGTACTCAGAGCAAATTTTAGATGAGTTAAGCCACCTGCGTAGAAAACAGTTTAAGAGGCTTATTCTTACCTCTCTGCTAGTTATTTTCAACTTCCCGCCAGCTGAATCTGGTCTGTCAGTTGTCTCTAGAAGAAGAAATTTGTCTCATATTTCAGTTCT
This sequence comes from Geococcyx californianus, assembly GCA_013389885.1. Taxonomy (NCBI): domain Eukaryota; kingdom Metazoa; phylum Chordata; class Aves; order Cuculiformes; family Neomorphidae; genus Geococcyx; species Geococcyx californianus. Next base: position 235,372 of record VWPV01028053.1, read on the forward strand.
ACACCATCTGTTTGATGGCTGCAATGTATGTTTTTAATCCAATGATTGATGGATTTCTGGAGCTTTTAATTAGTTTTTTACCTTTCGATCTGTGAGTTTCTTCTTTTTGAGACTTGAATTTAATTTTGTCCTTCAGCTGGAAATCATTTTGACTGATGGCTGTATTCTTTTCTCTTACTGAAGAGGGGACACTTTCAATAAACATCAGTTCAGTTAAAATGAGCAAGAAATCTTTTAAATTTGGTCTTGTCTTGACTTTCTATCAAGCAATGTGCAAACACTATCTGAAATGTACTTCTAACTGGAGTTCAGACTTTGTATTGCTCACCAACTCCCTTTTACCCATTCTTTCCTGAAAACTTGCCATACTGTTGCAGAAATGATTCTTAACTTAGATCCAAGGGGTTTATTAGGAGAGCCCTCTGTGCTTCCTGCAGAGACCTCTGTACGACTGCTTCCTACTTCAGTTGCATAGAGATGAAACAGCCGTGTGGAAGTTGTATCAGGTTACTAACAAAGACCACCAAGGACCTTTTCAATGTTTAGAGTCCAAGCAACACTGAGAATTTCAGGAGGTAGCATTCTTATTGTTGATACTTTGCTGGCTGCTCTGTGGACCTCTCCCCATCCCATTTTGAGGTGGAAGACTTTCAGCAGTCATGCTGTATTTAGGACTTTAATTGGAGAGACCTTAACCCCTTTTTTTTTTTTTGGATTGGGGATGCTGTGGTGACATTGTGCTGTGACTGTACATACAGGCAGCCTCCCAGAAGTATGAGACCAATTGGTTACCTGTGATTTTTCAGTATGTTTTCTGTGGGTACCTTCTTGGTCATTCCTGTTTGCATAAACAGGAGATTGGTTCTTCAGTTTCAGCCAGGGCTCTGTGTGAGTGGAGGGAAAAACTGCTCTGGAAGTTAATGATTTGGGGATAGGTAACCTGTTTTGACAACCTAGTGCAAGGGCTTGGGGAAGGTGGGAGTGGGGCTGGTGATGAACTCCCTTTCTGATTTTTTTTTTTTTTTTTTCTTCTCATTCCTTTTTGATGCTCTTGCTTGGCAGCAACTGTCCTCATCAAAAAAGAAGAAAGATCATGTTTCGAAGTTTTAAATTTACTCTAATTTTCATGATATGCAAGTTAGGCTGATTTAGAGGTGAGGACAGTATCCGCTGTACTGATCAGTACTGTTCATTTGCTTGTCTTCATCGCTTTGCTCTTTGGGTCTTTGCTAGAAGCCCTTTGGGTAGTCTTTGTACAAAGGTAATGTGGAGAAATCTTGAGTTATCATAGGGTGCTCCTAGGCACAATAACAGAACTGCAATTAAATTTCATATTGGTGAATTCGAGGTTCTGATCTCCATAATCACAGCACTATAAAATGCAGCTTTTAATGCCTGGCTCCAAGCTGCTTTTTTTTCCAAGAGCTAGGTTCTCTCAAGGTTGGCTGCTTGTCTAGGGGTGGAGAGAGTGGAGGGGAGGAGTATATGGATCAATGTTCTCATGAACTGTTTCAGAAGATAAACATTTAACTATTACAGAAATAATACGCTGAAAGCAGAGACATAGGTGCATGCTAATAATTAGAGGACTGTTTCTTAATCCTTGTTATTTCAGTTGTTTTTTTTCCTTTGTTCCTGTCGTTAGTAAGGAATGTGTTTAGTTAACTTATCCAAAATGAATGTATTGGTAGATTGTAAGGCGTTACTGGTGTACGTTGTTACGGGACCCTAATGAGTAACAGTGACGATTTCAAAAGATGCAGACAGTGAGTTGGGAGCATTACACGCTTTCACAGGTCATGGTAAACTCTCCTACTGTATTGTTTTCACTGATGTTTCCTCTATATATGCACTGGTGAATAATGAGGATTTCTTCAGATATTTTAGCAGCTTTTAAAGTTGATGTACTCAGTTGTCTGGCAAAAAAGGTTATTAGCACAAGCCGTAGATTTAGTTTCATACGTTGCGTAATACTGATCTAATGCAAAAGCCTGTGTTGGAAAGGCTTTTTTCCACAAACAGCTTGCCCTGAAGTAGAAAAGATTCAAGTTCCTAGCTTCAGGTTTTTTTCTTTAGATATTGCAAAAAGCTCCTCCTCAAAGGGGAGACGTTTCCCTGGAATTCTGTAGTCGTGTTCCATGGGACATGCTGTCTTGTCAAAGATGAATGACAAAAGATGTTCTTAATTGTTACCCAGAGCTCACTGGAAGAATATAAGTTGACTTTACGCTCTTTTTTCCTTGCCCCTTACAATAAGAAAAGAACAAAGTGCACAGGATCCTTGTGTGTCAAAGGTTTGATTGCCCCTTCTCTCTGAATTAGAATATATTATGTAGCATCTAAAGCTCATGTAACTAGTATGATTACATGATATCAAGTCCTTTAAAGTTAATCTCTGTGTATATCTGTGTGTGTCCTCCACAGATATGGGCACACCGATGTTGAATTGAAAGAGTTGTGTTCTTTAAATATGACTCGGGGAAATTTTAGCAAGAAAAAGTATCCTAAAAGTGATTTAAATGTCTTGTGCCTTCCTGTTAGTCAGAAAGCATGTTTAGTTTTAGTGGAACTGTAACATGAATTTTTCCCTACATTTATTTTCTACCTGTGTGATGGTTTTGTTGAGGCTGGGGAGGTGGTAACATTTAGTAAGGTTTTTGAAATGCTGATTTTTTTAAAAGATCTACGTAAAACATCTTTTCCCAGTGAAGGTGGTAGTGGTTAAAGAATCACTTAGCAAGGTGGGAACTTCTGGGTCACAGCCTCTCTGAACCAGTTATAGAGTGATGAGAAGAGGCGAGCTGTCTTGGACTCCTGAAGAGGTAGAGCTGGTTAGAGATGATATTTTAAGAATATAACTGGGGAGCAAAAAAGAGAACTCGTTAGAAGGAAAGAGTACAGGGAAGCATTCTGAAATGCCTAAATAAATGCAGTAGGGAGGTAAGCCGGAAACAAGAATGCCGTGGTGAAACAAATCATGGAAGTAAAATTCTTGAGCAAAGAAACTTTGTTTTCTGTAAGTGGAAGTATATATTGAGAAATAAAGCCCTAAGGCAAAGGCTGGCTCTTCAGAGTGAGATGGAAACACACATCTGGATGTAAGTTTCTCAGATAAGAATGTGAAAGTATAAGAAACAGCCCAATAATCTTTTGGAGTTGAGAGGCTTAATAGATAACATATGAAAAGGCAGCAAAAGATAAGAAGCAATCAAAAGTGTTTTACATTTTTTTTTGTGTGTGTGTTGGTTTGTTGAGTTGTTTCTTTTGCTTAGAAAGTTCTTTAGCTAATTGCTTAGGACGTTTTTTAGGAGTTTAAAATAAATTATTGCCAGTTAAATAGATATTTTCTAAGGTGGTTCTCCCATAGCTCTTAAGTATACAGTAGGCTTAGAGCAAAATATTTTTTTGGCATGAGTAATTTCAGTAACTTGAAACATCAAATATGTGTGCCAAGTCTTGTTTAGAAAAACCTGAGTTATGTGTTCATTTAGCAAACGTTGTGAAATCAGTTCAGCTGCACTCTACCAGGTCAACTGTTGACAAGCAAAAGTTGAAGGAGGTTGTAGAGGAGCAAGTAAGGTGGGAATCTACTTGCGAATGGAGAAAATGGCTTGTGATTATAATATCTGGCAGCTAACTTGGCCAAGACAATACACAACTTCAGAATTTGATTTCACGTATTAACTGCCCTACGTCTTTTACTTCAACTTGTTGGTTTGGTCTGTTCCTTAGTGGCTACGGTAGACGTGTACGCTCCATGTGGTGCTTCTTGGAAGGGATAGACTTGGTGGAACTGGATGCTTGTGAAATGAAAAAAAACCTGGATGACAACAAAAAACCCCAAACCAAAACCAAGACCTCTATTGCCTTTCCAGGAAAAGAGCTATGGAGAGTTTCTAGTCTGTGCGTGTCTGAAAGTGAGCAAGACATGAAATTGATGCTTTATTTTCCTGTCGAGCTTCACTAAAATAATTTGTTTGTTGGTAGAACTTTTTTCCTGAACTCATCAAGAATTACAGCAGTTGGAAACAACTTTCTGACTAGGAACAACAGGGATATATTTCAAGTCCTAAACATCGAATGGTCTGTTTTGGTGAAGAGCATCTAAAGTGATAGCAGTTCCTTTACTGGGTTACATTCAGTCATATACCCCATAGTCAGTGAAATACAGACTGAGGTGCAGACATCAGATATTGTCTCTGTGGAATAAAGCAATCTGGATTTTGCTAACATTTACATTCAGTGTTTGGTTTTGGGTTTATTTTGTGTTTTTTCCCCAAATGAGGCTGTTGTGATTGATTGTGTATTGAATTAAGAAACCAAAACTGACAAAAAAAAAAAAAAAGACAAGTAGGTGGAAGAGTCGGGGCAGAAAACCATCTTGTGAGAAGTAGTAGTTTTTGTCAGCCCCGTTTCTCACTTTATTTATTGCATTCTGTTCTGCGAGTCTTTAATTAACATTAAATTAGCATTAAACACAATGGAGAAATTATAAACATTTTGTGAAGTATAAGTATTTGCCATAAATTGGTGACATCAATGAAGAATGTTTATACTTCCTGGAAGATTTTTTCTGGAGTTCTGTTATTGCAGGTTATATTTTACATTGATTTACAGGGTATTCCTATAGTGAATATGAATTCATTTTTGTAACCTTCGAAGTCTAAAAGTGACAAAGACTAAAGTACAGACATGTGTCTATTCATGTCCTAGTGAGATTGTCTGTTGTCCAGCCATGTGAAAATAATGGCCGAAAGAATGTTTAACACTGTCTGGTTTCTACCTGTGTAACTCCTTGGCCTTTGTTGGAGTAACAGGGGACAGATGTAACCACGTAATGTCCATACAGCCAGCTGGTGCGTGTTGGGTGTAAAAGATGAGATGCAGTTATAGGAGTTAAATTGGAATGATTAAATAAAATCAAGAATTGAAAAGGTAATAGGTGAGAACTGAAGTTTTCTTATATGCAGCTGTTAACCTTGGGATGTTTTATAGGAATGAAAATGATGCTTAAGCTAATATGACACAGTATTGTATTTCTTCCTCTTTATAATGTGCACATCCTGATTTATTCATATTAAAAAATGTTTCTGTAGTTACAGTATTTTGAAGCCTTTTCTTTGGTTTTTTTGTGCTTTGAATTTGAAGCTTTCCACTGACTCCTCACCTCTCCCCCCAAAAAACCACAACAAATATTCTACCCTTTGTAGAAAATATAGGATCCATAGACTCCTTTAAGGTTGGAAGGAGCTTCAGGAGCTCTCGTAATGCAGCCTCTGCTCAAAACAGGGTCAGCATGGAATTCAGACCAGGTTACACTGGAATTTATCCAGTTGTGCAACCTGTTCCACAGCTTGACTGTGCTGATACTAACAGGGTTCTTTTTTATGTACAGCCAAAATTCTCATCTGTTATCGTTGTATCTTTTTTTTGCTTTCTACCTCAGGGAAGAGTCTTGCTCCATTTTCAAATTAATCCTCCTGGAGGTGTTGGAAGACAACTCTTCAGTCACCCAAAGCTTGCTCTTCTCTGGGCTAAACCAGCAAAGCTTCCCTCAACTTGTCTTATGTAGTCACGCCTCTGGATCATTTCAGTGCTATTTCATTAGACTTTCTTAAGTTTATTAGCAACTTTATTGGACTGAGGGGCCCAAAACTAGACACTGAATCCTCCATGTAAGTGGGAAGATTCTTTTCTCCCTTAATCCACAAATATTTCAGCATAGGAGGCAGTCAGGTTGTTGAAGCATGATTTCACTTTGGTAAATCTGTTGACTGTTCTCAGTACTCTTCTGTGTGCCCAGAAATCACTTCCCGTAGTATTTGCCCTGACTTTTCCAGGGATGAAGATGAAGCTGATGCTGACCAGCCTGCACTTTGCCTTATATCTCTATTGAACCTTTTTTGAAGACAAATGTAATATTTGCCTCTGAGAGATGTCACAGCAAGGCTGCACTGCATGAGCCAGATCTCTCTGCACCAACAGATGCGTCCTGTCTCTTCTCACAGGCTTGTACAGGTCACTTAAGAGATGCCTGACTTGCTCTTTGGCTACTGCTGGCTGTTACTCTTTTTCTTGGACCTTGCCTTTAGACGCACAGACTTAGGAGATTGTGTCAGCAAAGACTTAACACAAAGATTGAGTACCCCTACCTGTCACTAAACTATCTCCGCTTCCTTGTTCTTTTATAGCTGATGTACTGCTAGAAGTTTTTGTAGATGACTCTTGCCAGTTTGAACTCCAACTGAGCTTTGACTTTCCTAATATCATCATTTCGAGCAGTGTTTCTGTACTGCTTTCTTCTGCTCTGGAACTCAGTCATGAGATGCCTGTTTAGCCGAGGTGATATTCTGATATACTTGTCCTCTTCAGCATCTGGATGGAGTGTGCTTGTACTAAGGTTATTCTGGGCTGCTTCCCACAGGATGTACCCTATCAATCCCCAGTCCAGGGTCTGTGCTCTGCTTCTTGCGCTCCTCACACCCATCAGCATTTTGGATATCATTGTTTGACTATTGCTGAAGCCAAGGGTTCTATTGAACCCCCAACCACTTAATAGTTTGTGAGTAGCAGATAAGGCACACTTAACCCATGATTGGCCCATCGAGCACCTATTTTGGGAAGCTGTATCTAATACCCTCTGGATACTTCCCGTCTCATTGGCCTGTCTTTCTGGAAAACATCAGGGGGCTTCAAGTTCCTCATAAGTATCAAGGTTGGTGATCTATAGACTTCCTCCCGTTGCTTAGTATTGTTCCCTCCTTTACCTTAGTGGGTAGTTAGTAACAAACTCCTACCACAGGGTCACCTTCACTGTCCTCTCGTCTGATCCAGACCTGTACGCTTAGTGGGTGTCTTGCCCAGTTCGTAGAGGACCTTCAGACATGAGCTATTGCTTCGCTTGTACTCCTCCTTGCCTGGCTTTACCGAGAACATTGTGTTCAATGACCACCAAACATACATATGACTACAAAAACTGTCCCACCATGTTAGTCATTCCAGTGGTGTTGTATTTCTTTATTATAGTCAAAACATTCGTTTTTATGCTTTTTTCAGAAGCTTTGTATTTGAGTACGGGCACAGGAGGTTGTGCTAGTACAGCCTCTCAACCCATTTTATTCTTGCTGTAGGCTCTCTGTTGTTCATAAGGGCATAGATGACCTTACCAAGTGAGATCTGGAGCATAGCAAGAGTAGCCACAAAACTCTGGGTACAAAGGTTGAAGGGCATGCAAGCGTAAGTTGTGCTATCAGAAAGTAAATCTTCCAGCATAACGTTTCCTTTATATTAAATCTGCAAACTGTAACAATTAGGAGTTCCCATGAGCCAGGACAAATATGTATTTCCTTGGAAGAAACGGAGTACTTGGATTCCTCAGTCCGTTTGCTCCTTTCTGCAGGTCTCTGGTATGATTTTCAGCAGCAACCTGCTTGATGGGGAATTCAGCTGCTGCACAAGTTAGAAAAGCTAATTTTTTTCCTGGTGTTTTTTTAACACTTACGGTTTGCCATGTCACTTTTCTTGTTTTGATAAGGATAAGGACAGTAGTGTGTTGCCTGCAAGCAGCTCCAGATCATCTAGGCACTTCATGTGGGTTATTAACCAAGCACTACTGTAATGGGGTTAAGAATGGATAGCTTATTCACAAAACTGGGGCACTTAACCTCAAAGATGAGTTTTGTCATTGTTCAGAAAGAAAGAAAACAATTTGAGTCATACATGAAAGCCTTCTGTAATCAGAAGGAGCTATCTGATTTTTTTTTTAATTTTAAGCTGTATTGTGTAAGTGTGTTACAAAAGTATGATGTGCTACGGTGTGGAATTTACACATTCCAGCTATTGTGTGGCTATTTCATTCCTATTTAAATTATTCTGGAGACTGAAACTATCCAGTATCATGCACGTGGAGGTATCCAACCATAACTATGAAATTGGATTGCAAGTTTATTGTCGTTCTGGTTCAGCATGGATAGCAAGCTTTATCATAGTTAGGAGATCCCAGTGTTGCTGTTAAAGCACTCTGTGCAGTAGTTGCTACTGAAGCTTTGCAGGATACCTCTGAATACTTTCGAGATGTTCCTGTTCGTAAAACCTTTCTTACTGCAAATCAGAGAAGGGAGTCTATGTTCTTCGACCTTCCAGGTAGTTACAGATCTCCCCTTAACCTTTTATTTAAGTTCAAGAAGCCCAGCTCTCTTGTCCCCTGTTCACAGGTCACAAGCTACAGCTTCCCCTGGGTGGCCCCGTCTCACTTTGGCCAGCTCCAGCATACCTGTGCCTTTCATGTGCTGGGGGGCCTGCAGCTGGGTGCAGTATTGCAGATGGACTGTCACAAATCTCGAGTACAAGAGATGAGTCAATTTAAATTCTTAATCCCTTCTGACTACGCGCTTGCTACTCCACACTGAGGGAGAGCAGCTTTCAGTGCAGCATGGGCACGCAGCTGGTGTTTTGTGTCCCAGTGGGACTCCAGGGTCCTTTTTTGTAAAGCAGCTCCCTGGTCAGTCAGTGCCCCACCTGCAATTGTTACATGGGCTTATTTTCACAGTATCACATGGTATCACAGTATCATAAGGTTGGAAAAGACCTTTGAGATCATCGATTCCAACCTATAACCCAACATCTACACCTACTCTTATTTGTCAACTACACCATGGCACTAAGTGCCTCATCCAGATTTTCTTTGAACACCTCCAGGGATGGTGACTCGACCACCTCCCTAGGCAGAGCATTCCAATGAACAATCACCCTCTCAGTGAAGAATTTCTTCCTAATATCAAGCTTAAACCTCCCCTGGCAAAGCTTGAGACCATGTCCTCTCGTTCTGTCACTGGTTGCCTGAGAGAAGAGTGCAACTCCTGCCTCACTGCAACCTCCCTTTAGGTAGTTGTAGAGGGCAATAAGGTCTCCCCTGAGCCTCCTCTTCTCGAGGCTAAACAACCCCAGCTCCCTCAGTCGCTCCTCATAGGGCTTGTGCTCCTGGCTGGAGGAGTTTACATTTCTTTTTTTCCCCTATTGAACTAGATTACATGGAATATTTAGAAAGAATCAGTCAGTGGGGAAAAAAATAAATTCATACTCCTTTACAAAGTCAACTGTTTGTTTTAAGAACAAAAAAAAAATCTAAACCCGAAGTCTTATATAGAGTGTACCACCCCTTCTTTTTTTTTTTTCAAAAAGTGAAATTAATTCGGCTGGATGCGATTTTGAAGTTTTTAATGTTTTTCTTTATAAACAGTGTTCGTACTGGCCCAAGTGATTTGGAAACTAATGGAATTTGTGTATTTCATAAAATGCAGTCCCAGGAATTTATTTCCTGCATTGCAAAAGTTGAGATGGAAATGTGTTAAATCCGAAGATATGCAGATTGTGCTGCCAGAGGGTTTTAGGATAGTGTTGTAATTGAGTAGTTTATCATAGTAACTTTGAAGTTCTTGAATTGAAGTCATAAGAAAATTGCCAAGCACTTTCTATAGGGAATTACAGTCATTTAAGGTTAGGAGGTGGGTGGCAGTCCATAGCCATTAAAGACAAATTAAGTCCATAGCAGAAATCCTGGAAAACAGTTAAAAATAACAAAGCAGATACTGGGTGTGTGAAGACTGCAAAGGGTCGCCAAAAGCTGCTCTGTGGGTACATTGGCACATGGGAGTGGATTTTTCTGCTTTGAATGGCTGTAGTTGTTGAGTATGTTCCCAAACTAAGTACAGAAGTACTCCTAAAGGGAGGAAGGCTTTAGTGGACAACCTTTTGTCTCGTACCCTGCTGGTAGCTTCCATGAGAAAATCAAGAAGGTATTCCTTGTGGCTTTAACCTTCTAGAGTGCAGTAGGCAACCAAATGAATGGTTAACTTACCTGTCAAAATGCATGTTTCCTCCAGTGTTATGTGTTTGTGTTCATGGTTACCTTGTAAATTGACTGGGGGTTGGGGAAACAAATCTAACAGGGAAATTTTCAAGTGATGACTTGGCTGTTCTAGCAGGTGATTTGGATCGACAAAGTCCTTTAGCAGTGTAATGGCAAAACAATAAAAGCCTTGTTTCCCAAGAATGTGTGCTGCTTGAGTTATTTGGAGGAATTGGGCTAATGAAAAATATCAGTAACTCTTTAGATTCAGGAATCTGGATTTGGTTGTTATCACTTGAATTTTAGCTGAGTTTTGCTGTCATGCAAGTTCTGGATGTTATGTTGGATCCTGACCTCTTTGGTTCTCAGAGGACAGGGGAGATTTTTATGAATTTTTTAGTGTGTTGTTCTGAGATACAAATTTATGCATCCTTTATTGAGAAATACCGAAAAATGAGATGCGGAGAAATGGATCTTTCCTCTAGATTACATGGGATTCGGGTTAAATGAGAATTCTTTTACAGTATTGGAGTTTATGCTGGTTCATTTGTCATGTATGTGACACAAACACGTGTATCTCTGGGCTGCTGTGTGGTAGCTGCTTTGAAAACTTAGCAGGAACAGAAACTGAATTTCATGTTTGAGGTTCTCTGACTAGAAATACATGCTAACCCTACTTATGAAGCAGTTGGGCAGGACGGAATCCTAGTGCTGTGTAACTTGGGCAAGGGCAGTCTTTTGAAGTACATGGCTGTTATTTTTTCTTAAATACTGTAGGCTGTTTGTCTAATGCTGTTATTAAATTCTTTCTTTATTAAAATAAACAAACATCTGAAGACTTGAGTGAAGTAGCAACTAGTGCTCTAGATTCCCTTGTCCATAGATAATCACATTATTTTTACTTTGTATGTATTTTTACTTCATGTAATGTCTTCCTAGGTTAAAGACAAATGACTTAATAAATATTTCCCTAAATACTGCTGATCTAGGACTTGTTTGGTGTTGAGATGCAAAATCAGTTACTGCCATGAAATTGTTGGTTATCAGAGGTGATCTTCGGTTTTGTTGGAAGGAATGCCACTGTGTTGGCCAGGCTGGCACCTGAGAGCTCTCAAAGTGAAGAAAACTTCACTCTTGAAACACTTATTGACTATAATTGACTTTAACCACACAAAACAATTGTGTTTCTTCTAGAAAGGGAGTTAAATTGGAGCAACTTCTTTTCTGACAGGATTAGGCCTGGAAGGCATCACACAAAATGAAAATACATACACACACTTCTGTGTGCCATAACTACACAACCAGCATTGACTCCAAAAAGGGGCAGCTGATTGGGAAAAACCTATGGTTTTGGAAGAGTTGAGGAATTAAGTTAGAGGTTCACCATTTAGGTATTCAACACTCAGACCTATGATGAGGGCCTGAAATTTGAATTATTTTGCAGACTGCGATGCCTAGGCAGTTCAGCAGGTTGAAAAATGACATCTGAGTAATATGTCTGGTAGTGTTGTTTGGACTTTTTGCATCCTTGTATATAAAAGGATTGGAATTTTGTATAACGATTTTTTATTTATATGTAACTTTTGAATTATTGATTGGAAGATTGTTGCAAGACTTGAACATCTGATTGCCTTTGCTGTTGGCTCTCTTGTAACAGTTGTGATGATATGTTGTCAAACTCAATTCTTATCTTGTATATTAGGGAAATGTGGGCTCAGAGCTGTCAAAGACGAGTGTGAATATTTGCCAGAGTATGCGAGTCTAGAAGAGGGAGGCATGTAGTGGTACGTGGCAAATGGATTTGCTTAAGTCATGAGCTTTATTGCAGTCCAAGGAAGAGGGTGGGGATTGAGAACAGTGCCTGGGTGTTTTGGAAGAGTTTAGTACCAAAGCAGAATAATTACCAACTGAAATTTAAGTCGTGCATCATGAAGTTTGTGCATTCCTAGCCCCTTTGGAAGCTGTATAGTGTCGTACTCCAGGGAGTGCTGCTGCTTTAAAACCCTTAAAAATCTGTCGTAAGTTCACTAGATTGTCTCTAGAGAAGAATGAAAGATGAAGCAATTCAGAGGAATTCTTGCTCTGAAGCAGGATTTGCTCCAGTTGCTCCAAGCATCCCCTGTTTGTGATAAGGGTGTACATTGTGCAACTTAATCTTCAACATCTACAAAATATGTATTGAATTTAATTGTTATTAGAACATTGCAGAACATGATTATGCGTAAAGCTCCCTGTAATCACTTTCATGATATCTTGTATCATTCTAGCCTGATTTCTACTCCCACTGAAACAATTCCTTTCATGTCTGTCTTATTAAAGCTGCTGCTACACCTGTGTTGTCCTTAACATGTTTTATGTTTGGCCCCACATACTATGCAAAATACAGGAATTCTGTACAATCAGACTTACGTAGAACAAAGGAATCTGCACATAGGTATTTGTTGAAGTTAAATATAAATTAGATTCATTTTTACAGTATAGTTTCCCCATGTTTTTGACCCAGTTGATTCCATTTCAGATCTGTTTGTTGCCAACAGTTCTTACGAACGCTGATTTGTTTGAAAGCCAACCAAGATTAGATGTTAAGGTTTAACTTTTTTGTAGTTGAAACCCACTAGTGAGGCCATAATCAGCTGCCAAATTTTATAAAGGAAACATAAAATATTATGTTGCCCACAAATACCAGCTGTAAACCACTAATGTCTGTGTTAGTTTAGTAACTTCACAGTCGCAAAGTTTAATTGACTAATGGGGTAACCTGTGGCAATCTGCTTCCTTGTAGCACTGTTGCACCTACTGTGAACAGGAGGAGGAAGTGTAACGTAGTAGTTCAGCAAGGTTTTAGTCTGTGTTTCTTCAAATAGCAGATAAGCCTTGAGGGAGGGCATGTTGGAACAGGCAGATGTTCAGAAGGTAGATAGTGCTTTTTAAAACAGAGATGGTAGTTATCAATTAGATCCTAAATGGTTTAAAGAAAGTGAACTTCGTGAAGAGAGGCTCTCTGAAAGTTAGAGCATTGTTCAAGTAATTTTGCTTACAGAAATGGAAACCTTCATCTTAGCTACTGACTTGTGGAAGGAATTTAGTGGGTGATACTGTTCACGCAGTATAGGCTGTACCAGCCTGTAGGAGTGGAGGAGAATGCAGTCTCAAGGTCAAAGAGTCATAGAGTGGTTTGGGTTGGTGCAGACCTTAAAGATCATCCAGTTCCAATTTCCCTGCCGTGAGCAGGGACACCTTGCACTCTTGAATAGTTGGGAGTGTTCTTGGGGCTGAACACAGAGAGGAACAGTGATGTCCGGGATTTGTCTCATGGGCTGGGCAGGAGGGGTAGTGTGATGGGGTGACTGTGATGCGTATGACTGGAAGCATGCACTTGTTCAAGCTGAGTAAAGCTGTGATGAGAATCAAGTCATATCAAAATGGACCAAAGTGGGGTCAATGATTCTGTGTTGCCCCATATACCTTAGTTGACCCCCTACCTTCCTTGGAGAGTTCTGACCAGCTTGATGGTGTGCTTTGCTAGACCCTTTCTGAGATACTGGCAAGGGAAAACTTCTGGAAGAATGATGTGAAAAGCAGATGGGAAACAATATGCAAGTAAAACACAAGCTATTTGTGCATTGCTTACTCCAGACTTAATTCCTTCCAATGCTTTTTGCAATCAGGTCACGCTGGTGCACCAGTGAGTAGTTAATGATGCACTAGGGTGGAAGAACTGAACTGAAAACAGAAAAGGAAATTAAGCTGGAAAATCTGAAAAAATGTAGGCAATGATTCCAAGGTATTCTTGGAGAAAAGCACGATCCAATCAACAGTACAAAGGCAAATGAAAGAGAATGGCTGTTCCATTCAATAGAAGTGCCCTGTTGTTGTTCTGTGGGTTTTTTCTTTAATGGACTTTTAAATATATTTGGCTTGAGTCAAACAAGGATGGTCTTTCTTCTTCATGTAGTTGAAAAGTAAGGCTTTCCCCCCCCCCATGTCCTTATCATTATCGTTAGTTCCCATTTGTGCTAAAGAAAATGGATTCCTAACAGAAGAATGAGTTCTTCCTATTATTTCAGTTAATTTTGTGCTAAGATGCATAAATTACCTCTGAAAAAATTGTTTTTAAACCATTTTATGACTTAATTTTATTAGTATTATTCTGACATTTATCAATAACTATTAGAAATTGAGGTCAATATTTTAAGACACTTATTTCTGAACTCTAAGAGTATCTCATACAGTATGAACCGTGAGCTTAACGATTGTCATTGCAGACTTCTAAGTACCAGACTACCCTCAGTTAGGAAGGGGCTTATGCTGTACTGAGTTTAGTTCTTTATGGTAATGTGGTGGGTTTTTATGCTTTTCAATTCCAGAGGGTGAATGTACTGGCATTTTAAAATGACATTAAAAGGAGCTTAATTCTGTATCTGTTTGCATCTGAGATTTAGGGAACACATGAGAAAGCAATTACGCGTGTTTAGGAATATGAAGAGTTATTTCCTCAGATGAATGAGCACAATTACCTGTACTCATCTAAATATTTACATTTTTGATATGTGGAGGATAGTGTTCATGTTGTGGAGAAAAAAAGCTCTATTTTTTTTAGTTAAAGGCATTTGGGGAAGTTAGTAGATATACTAAAAAATCAGTCTTGTTTCTTCTATGAATATTAAAAATATACCTTTTAACAACCTTAAACTAAAAAATATATAAATACCTTTATTTGTCAATGTGGGTCACACCAGAAAAATGAAGTTTGTTACCATGACAATTGCCTTTCATTTAATGCTTAGAAGAATATTGCGTCTTGTATTCATAAAGAAATGATCTTGATTCCAAGGAAAGAATCATTTATGCTGCAACACTCATGTATTTGTTAGTAGTCATTCCGTCCTACTGATAGGATCTCAAAGAGGTGAAAAAAGACCGGCTTAAATAGCAGCTGTTCTGGAAGGCTTGCAGGGAACTGCATCTATGATAGAAAATTACTGGAAATTGTGCCAGCCAGGAGCACTTTCCCCTCTCTAGGATGGTGTAGGAATGATTAGAAGTGATTAAACTGTTCTCAACACTTGGGGAGCTTTCGCGTCTTGTTTGCAGTATGACTTGCTAGGCAGTAAGACGTTGCCCTTCGCAGGCATCTACACAGCCTTTTGCAGAACACGGTCATGATAATTGACGTGTTCCTGGAAACTCTGATTCCTGATCCTTCCTTGGATTCCTTTTTCTGTCTAGAGAAATAATCACCTTGAAACAGCACTTGAGAACACCCATCTGATTCTGCAAAATTATTTCAGTGTCAGGGTTTGTGCAGGTGTCACGTGACTGCCAAATGTACTTAAAAATAATGATGTAATTTTGCTATTTGTTATTGAATTTCACTAGAAAGGGGAGAGAAATTGGACCTTCTAAATATAAAAAAGCCGCTACTTCTTACAGTGGATTTATCATCTTATTCTTTTTTTTTTTTTTTTTTTTAGAAAATCAGTGCCTGATCTCATGGCTAATTTGTCATATTACATTGTTTTCATTCGATGGCAATAGGAACCGAATTTTTTCAGAATGTGTTGTTTTCAATCTCATTGTCTTTAGAAAAATACTGAATACTTATTCAGCATGAAAGCTGTTACCGCAGTTTGGTTTTGGTAGTTAGCAGCTTTTGGTAGACATAAAACTTGATTTGGAAGGAAAAAAAGTTTATTCCAGTATCAGGAAATTTACATTTCATAAAAACCTTTTTGTATCTAGGAGACCGATGCTTACAACAGACTTGTGGTGACATGATGGAGAATATGTCTGGTTTTATGAATCATAAGTTTGCCGCATATTGCTTATTAAGTTAAAATAAGCATGTCCGAAGACCAGAAGAAAGCCTAGCTGTTCATCTATCGCTGTACGTTAGCGCTAGGGCAGGTGGAACAATCTGGACAGGAAAAAATCCCAAACAACAGGACCTGCCAAACTGAGAACTGTTGGGGTGCCTGTCAAAGGTGACAGAAAACAGCAATTGAGTGCTCTATTGAAACAAAAGGAGTTGTTGGTTTGCTGTGACTCTAAAGGCTCTGAAGTTTGTGTACTGAGAGCTTCTCAGGTATAGGATCAGTCTTGTAAGAAGTTTATCAATTCCTTTATTTTTAATTCAACTCAACTGTCAATTATGATTTGCTTCAAACTAGAGTGTTACATTTTGATGTCCATTATATCAAAATATAAGTTCAGATGTGAAATCCTTCTGTGTTTTTGGTGTGCTCACTCCAAAGAAAAGCTGCAGACAAGTGGGCAGCTCAAGGTTTGGTTACAGTGGGTTTTTCCTGTAGTGGAAAAGATGCCAGTTACTTACTAATTTTGAATCTAGAGCATCAATTAGCACAGACTGAAACAGAGTGCGGGAGGTAATAGTAGGTATGTGACTGCAGAAGGAAAATGTGTTGGTGCATAACAAACCTGTTAAGGAATTGAGAGTTTAACAGCAGAAGGTAGGAAACTGGCAAAGGGTCAAGACACATGGGAAACAGGTGAGTGTGGTGAACAGTATCTTCTGAAAACCAGCCTTTCAGAAAAGCCGGGATCAGGAGAAGGCCCCGTTACAGTGCTTGGGGGAAACCCCCCAAAAACAACAAAGAAAGAGAAACAACAACAATATATATATAAATAGTAATTATTTAACTTCTCAAATCTTCTAGTCTTCTGGGTAGACCCACGCTTAGGAGCCACTAAAGTCACTCTCTCCTCAAGCTCTGTGTAGCCCAAGTTCTTGCAGCAGGTTGGACTCACTGGGGTTTAGAAAGACCCCTGTATCTGATCTTCATTTTGGGGCCAAGTACTCTGTTTCAGCTGCATTATACCAATTGGGTCTTGAACATATTTAGCCTCTCAAAAGATTGTAGTCTGGAGGAAGAAAGAAGCATACAGTGAACACCACTACTAAAATTGAAAACTGAACAAACTCTTTTACGAGAGCAATGTATTCAGAGGAGGAGGAGATAAAATGCATCAGGATTGATGACTTGCTTTTTAAGATTTTAATGGGAACAGTTTGTACAATTTGAGCAGCTGATAGATGCTTTAGTGATGGAGATGTTTTCTGCTAATGGAATTTTGGATGTTAGTTATAGTGTCTGAATGCTGGTTTCTTTTTCCTCTGCAGTGATCTAGAAAAAAATAACATCACAAGAATCACGAAGACGGACTTCACAGGACTGAAGAATCTCCGTGTCTTGTGAGTATAACACAAAACTTTGTCTTTCTCTACAAGACTGTTCTAGGGTGCTAGTAATAAGAATGTCCGTAGCTCAAGAACTCAAATGCTAGTAATTTCTGCCCATTTCTGTTGTACAGAAGGAAACCTGTGATTTGTTGGTTTTTTTTAGTCTAATATGAAGTGATAAATACAAAACATGTAGGTGCTGCAGTCTCTTGATCTGAAAGTATTAGTCAAGAGCTTAACTGTGCTTCTAAATGTGCTTTGAATATCAAAAAGGGGAAAAAACAGTCTACAGAATTGGTCATACCTGAACTCCCATTCTCTCTTCTATGAACCTGAAGCAGCACCACTAATTTAGTGATGAAAATTAGGACTACTTCATAGGTATTTGTTGTAGTTATCCATAGAAGTTTTTTAAAAAAATCTTGGGTTAAAAGAACATGGAATATATTTTGTAGCTCTCTATTTAAAGTGAATTTGTTTTTTCCCTTGGTATTTCTTTGACAGGTTTTTCTGAAATACAAGTAGTTTAGATCCTCTTCACTTCAGCTTAAAAGCAGACATAGATACTGACACCTGTGCCGGCAGTACTTTGGGCGTTGTGTTTTTGCTTTGTGGAAATTAGGTTCATTGCATTATTTTTATATGTAAAAATCAAATATATAACTTAAAATATTTGGGCATGTATGAGAGAGTAAAAAAACCCCTAGCTGACACAAACAAAATAGGGTACTGAATTAGTTGAGGCTTAAGCTCTTGGTTTCTCAGTGTTTCTGCAGCTCATTTAAAGTAAGTCTTGGTTTCTGCCTTCACCAGGCTTACTTGGGCACTTGGTGCTACTGTGGGGATGCATATTAGCAAGTTTCCCAGTGACTACATTGTGTGTGTGTGTGCCATCTAGCTCACTAGCAGTGTTTCACTAAACTCTAGTGCTTGATTCAAAGTTTCTGTGAGCAAAACAAAATCCTAATCTTGAGTTGGTCCCAGCACTGACAGAAGCTGGACTGGTTTAGCCACTTTGTTGAGCTCTCCTGCTCAAACAAACAGCTCTCAGAAGTGAAGAAACGCACAAATTATCTCACCAGCACCCCCTGAATAGTCCTTTCTGTACTTCTTAAGATTGTCTTCTGCAGTCAGTGTTTTTCTTTGAGTATCTCCTGAAGTAAGTCCTTAAAACCGCAACTGTTGACCTGTTACAGTTATCTGGTGATAACTCAATCAATGAATTATAATTGAATCCTCCCAATGAAAAGGCAACTCTTTTTTTTTTCTCCTCCCTTAATGCTTTTGAACAAGTGGTCATATGCAAAGAAAACATTTCAAATATACTGGAGGACTTTTTGTTCCTGTAGTATTTCTTTAGCAGAAGAGTTGTTTAGGTTTCCTTGGCTGCTATCCCAACTATTGGTACCATTTTGGAAGCCTATTAAAATCCGTGTACTGTACTTTAATTAATACAGGTAGTTGTTTTGGTTTGGGTGGGTTTTTTATAGTGTCAGACATTGCCTGATGCCGCTGCAGTCATTTATGCTCAATGCCCTTAACAATAATAACAATATTTAACAGCTATCTTCACTTGAATTTTGTGTTCTGCATTCATTACAGCTTTATGTCACACACTTGTTCAGTCTTAAGTAGCGTGGTGTTGACCACAGAAGTCATTAGGAAATTTACTGTAGGGCAAGCCCAAAGTCTTTGCAGAACATAAAGGATGGACAAAAATATGGTGACATGGAGTGGGTTCCTCCTATGGGCTCTAGGAGTCTGTTACCTCAATTACGTTACATTAACTAGGAGTGAAATAGTAAAGGTGGAAGCATCGGTCTGGACAAACACCTCCCTGATCATAATGGTTATTGTTATAAAACCTGAGGAATAAAAACATTTTGCAAATCTGGCAGTCAGTTTTTGATTGTTTCCTGTTAGTGACCAAAACAAACAGTGCTGTTCTGTCCAGATATTTTTAATAATCTCAAATTATAACTGTTATTAGTGCTTCTGTGAAAAGCAATTTTGTAGCAGTCATGAAGACAAGTGGGGAAACTCTTTTATGTTGTCTTAAAATTAATTGGTGTTTCTGGAATTGCAGGCACTTGGAAGAAAATCAGATTAGTGTGATAGAACGTGGAGCGTTTCAGGATCTGAAGCAACTTGAACGGCTGTAAGTATATTTATATACTTATGGAATATCTACAAGTTTTCTACTTCACTGTTAATTGTCATTCAGGATGTTTCATTATTATAAAATTAACTTCCTTTAAGAAAAAGGGATAGGTACCCATCTAAACTAAAGAATGCTCGGTGGAGTTTTTATTGCATGATAGCTAATACTTGACAGAAAAGGTACAGCTGCTTGCAAGAAGATAGAGCTGCTGGTGACACCAGAGTCTTAACAACATTAGCAAAAGGGCATTACCTGGGCAAGTCTTAAGATTAATATGTAGGTGAAGAAAGATTTCTTTCTAATAACTTCATATTATTATATGTATTTGTATTTATATATTTATAAAAATCTATTGTAATGGAGGTTGCAACTGTCTACTTTAAAACCACAGTATTTCTTAAACTACCTTTAGACTTAATTTTCTGATTAGCCTCATACTTTTGAAGTTGTATAATGCTACAGATACCAGTGGATTCCAGGTATCACGCTAGACTTAGTGAAGAAAGGATTGTAGATTTCTTCTACTTTTGGTAGAAATTATTTGATTTGTTTAGTTCTGGTTTGGTTTTTTTGTTGTTTGTTTGTTTTTATTTTTCTAATGGTAAATATAAGATGTCTGTTGATCCAGTACTGGATTTATAAGAAACTACTGGCCCTGCGAGAGTATAAACTTAAATAAGAACAAGTATAAAAATAATGCTATATCCAGTTGCTGCTCTTACCTGGATGTACATGTGAGCACTATGATGAAGCTAGGGTAATTTTCTCTGCTGAAAGTGGGAGCAGAATAAAATCTCTGTAATACTGAAATATTTCTGGAAATGAATTATTCTTTGGTAGATGTAGTTGCTGGTTTGGATTGCCTGTTTGTTAAATGGAGAAGCAGGGGGTTTTATGCTTGATTGTTCACTTCGTTATCTGCAAGGTGTTTGTTGTAGGGCTTGATATTTTCTAATTCATATTTTCTAATGCAGCTCTGAAGAATTAAGTTCCCAGTAGCAGTTGTTCACGAGAAGTCTGGAGTTTTGAGCTCATGCTATCCTAAAACTGTTTCAGATGATCCCAGGAGCAGACTTAAATATAAGTTGTACAACCAGGGCATTGAACTTTTAAAATGAACGCACTCAGGATTTTTGTCTTGAATTACACAGCTCCCTTTATGGTAATAAGGGAGATGAGTTTTAAATTCTGATCATAACCCATTTTTACCTATATACAAGTTGAAAGCACTTTCAGAAGGAGAGTTTTGACGTAGGTGATTTACTTCGCATTTATTGGGCAGTAAAATTTAATAACCAGGTTAATTTTCCAAAATTAAGCATAGTCTGACAGTGTAGAAAACAGTTTGTTCATGTTGAGAGTCAGTATCCTAACTACGAAATCCTAGTTTTAAGCTCATTTTATACATCTCTGTGTGTATATATATAACCAAATCTCTCTCATATCTCTGTTTATATAAAGATAGATTTAGTTAAACCAAGAAATGAGTTCTGAAAATATTCTGAGAGAAGGGCTGGCTGTTAGTAACCAGAAATGATCCTCAAGTGTCATCTTAACGTGTTGTTTTTCTGTAGAGCCTGCTCTGTTAGCAAATGAAAATCAAGTATTTTGTGAAACCAGAAGTTATGAAATGTGATACCTTTAATAGTGTCCGTTTAAGGATGTGATGTTTGGAAGTCTTGTTTTTTCTTTTTTGCTATGTGTACTCTGTGTACTCTTAACTCGGCCTGTTGAACACACTGCATATCTGCTTCTCTTTTAGAATTGCCTGTCATTAAAATATTTCCTAAATGAATGTAGTATGAAAGGGAGGTCTGGAAACTTGCAACTTTTTGGTATTTTAGCTTAAATCATTTTTAGGAGAAAACTATAAATCTAAATTTTATTTTTTTTTTTTTTCTGTGAGTCAGTAGGCTTTGGAGAATGAACTGTGGAAAGTCTGGCACAACTTATAAAGGCTAGATTGCAACATTTTAGGTAATATTAAAGCTATTTTATTAAGTATTGTCAAGCATTGCAAAATGTTAATGAAGAAAGTCTGATGGTTGAATTTAAAAAACTGGCTTTTTTCCATTTAATTTCTTTCAAATAACAAATAAAAATTTCTTACATTGCTTCAATTTTTGGAATAAGGTTCTGTTTTGAGCTATTGAATTGTATGCAAAAGTAACCATTACCTTCTTTTTAAACAAAGCAGATGCATTGGGGCGGACTTTAAAAAACAGGAGTGATTTCTATTCTTGGCAAAATACCATTTATAAAGGTCTTTCACTCAAAATAACGGTGGAACTACATTGTTCCACTCCCTGCCCTGTGGTCATCGTTCAAAGGATATAACCTTAGGTGAATATTATTTTTGTTTACTTGAAGCAAATCCATCATTATTAACTGAGTAAATGACCAGAATTTTCTTTGCGATGTCCTGCATACCAGTCTATAAGTGAAAATTAAATAAATTTAAATTAGCTACAGCTACTGAAAACGCCACAATGATGGCTTTCCAGTTAATTGCTTTTTACTCTGATTTTTTTTTTTTTTTCTTTTTTTTTCCTGAAGAATAATGTTGACCAATGGAGCATTTGAAGGATTTATTTAGATCTAGGACAGGATATTGTCAAAATTCTATGTTAACTTAATGAAGTCTGGCAATATCAATTAAAGGAAGCACATCATGCAAGGCATGTTACTACAACAGACAGCACAAAGTTGAGCTATGAAATGGTGTGGAAAGTAAAAGCCACTTCTTACTTTGACATATTTTTCATCAACTTTACAAATACACAGGGATTTTAACTGCTTAGCAAAATTCAGTGTATTTAGTGTAAGTTGCTTTGCGGAGTCCTGTGATTTAGAATTCTTGATACTGTCCAGTGATACCTTAGTGGAAAACCTGAATATTTCTAGTGGTTTTATTCCAATATGTTTTGCAATAAAACAATAGAAACCTAAAGATCAGTGAGGATTACTACATTAGCTGACTAGAAAAAGTCAAGCAGCTAACAGACAGTATTTCTAGCTACATTTGGTGTGTGCAGCCATCTTCTACTTGTTGCGCTGTTGTTGAGCCTCAAACCAAGCAACAGTCCTCTCGTGCAGTGTTGGAGGAGCCTGTAGAGCCTCCATGGCAATGTAGCAATGTCTGAGGTTCTGGAACGAGTTCGGTATGTCTGCTCAGAGGCTTGTTTGCTTTTCCCAGCCTTCTCTAGATATCACCTTTCCTTTGGCTCCGAATTGGTGCTTTCCAAAAAACGCTCCTTATTGATGTTGAGTGATAGGCTTTGCAGCGCAGATCTACGTGTGTGTTCCATAAGTGTATGAGAAGGTATGGAAATGTTCTGCTCAAACCTGACGGTGCCAGTTGTACAGTTTGATAGTCTGCCCTCTTTGATAGTGGCAGAGAAAGAACTTTGCAACATGACCTGTGCCTGCTGGTGTACGGCAGGTTTCAGAAACTGAAGTTCTGTTTTTCTGGTTCCCTTTTGCTGCCAGCTTGGAATGGGTTTTGAGCCCCCTGATCCAATGAGAGGTGTCCCTGCCCGTGGCAGGGGCTTGGAACTGGATGAGGCTTTAAGGCCCCTTCCAACCCAAACCAGTCCATGATTCTATGATAGTTAACTGTAACAGGTCTGACTACAATCATCTTTCCTGGTTTTATTCCCTTGGTTTGAAGTGAGAGCACCTGCCCATACAAATGCAGAGCTGTACTGGCACAGTTTATTACACCCACATTGATTAGAGCATTTCAGCTCTATGCTTTGCTGTTAACATGGTGTATTATTTTAAGGTAAAATGATTGTGAAATTTCAACTGCAAAGAGAATCAAGAAGAAGGAGGCACACTGGTGGGCCTAAAAGATGAACTGAAGTTGCTTGCGAAGCCAGATGTATGTCACACATTTATGTAAAAAATGAGGCAGGATATAAGACACCAAGCGATCCTGACTTTTCCACGGCCAGCTGCCAGAAATTGTCACGTAGCTGTATTATCTTCAAAAGACTGGACTTGTGCTGTTGGCTGGTTCTTTCTACTCAAATTAGTGTCTTTAGCTAGCATAAAAGATCTCAACATCTGAAAACACTAAAAACGTGTTTTTGTTGTTTAAAGGAGGAGGGGAAAAATGTGTGAGCATGGCCAAATCAAATCTTTTCAAAGTTGGGAAAAATAATTAGCTTTAAAAAATAAAAAAAAAAGGCAAAAAAGAGCTAGAATCCAGATTTTAACCCTAGTGTATACATGGTGTTGTGCTAAGAGAAATCAAAATGGAAATTGTACTTGACCTTTATCTTCAGAGATGCTACTGTGCATTGAGTCTTTGTAAGCAGCTTCCTAAATGTTTGATTAAGGTATTAAAGTATATTATTTGGCATAGCATACTGTAAAATTGCTATTAGTGACCAAAGATGCCAATAAGAATAAATTGTTGTGTGTTGCTTCACAATCTGGATTTCATAAATTGAGATTGAACAGGCTTTAAATAAATCATGTAATACAAAAAGCATCTTCCATAAGTAACATGCTGAGTGGAAAGATTGCTAAGTGCTTCGGAGGAACAGGCAAAATAATAAAAGCATTGGACAGTTTTTTGCTGTTGTAAACAAAAGCTTATTGCGGATCTTTGGCAGCGTGGACAAATCTATAGTGTTTATACAAGGTTTGCAGTGTATGCAGTTTAGATGTTTTTCTGGAACTGCATTCACTAAACTTATTGCTGAAGCCATATGGATCCTTGAGTATGTAAGGCAGTTTGAATGTAACCTTTCAGAAAAAAACTTTGCTTTTTGTCCCTATTTCCCCGTGACATTATGGATAATATGTCTAACTGGGAATCGTCATCATAAATGCTTATCTGGAAATGCTGGAGAACAAAGACGCACTGAAGTGGATGTAGAGCTGGGGTCTGCTATTTCGTCATTTTTATTGCTTCCATGCTTCACTCTTGTGTCCCAAACTACCACATAGAAGTTGGTTTAGTACTCAGTTTGCTTCTCTTCAGGGACAGGTGATGCTTTGGGATTGAGAAACAATAACCTTTGCCTATATTCTGGCCCCCAGATAGCTCTTTAAGCTTGGCTTCTCCCCTCTAAGGAGGGTGTGAACAGTAAATTTTGGGCTGCTAGCAGTGCCTTGAAGCGATGGTGTCTTTGCATTTGGGAGAGATGGATTTCTTAGATTTCTTAATGTTCATACTAAAGACAGTAGCATCCCCCATGGACTCCTGAGGGACTATGTGTAGCGTATGTCAAAGCTTGAGTACATCTTTCATAGTGGGTAGAATGACTGCTGCAGCACTGCACCATCGACAGAGTGAGATGAACCTGGCCTGTCTAATCACAGATCACAGTCTGTGTGTCAGTCACGTCATCTTTTGTCAACAGGAGAAACCAGTTCCTAACAGAGACCAATTGTAAACTTTGCCACTGGTTTTGGGAGCTGGCAAAGAATATAAAGAAAGGAAATTCAGTTGGTGACACTTGCAGGTGTGCTTTTCTGATTTGAAGAACAGACTAGCACTTAGTTCTTGTACTGTCTGCATCTGTGAGCTGGTGATAGGAAGTTCCTTGCTGCATTTGGCAAATGACTGCTATTTCAAGCAATATTTATTGCTGTTTGTTAATGTTTAATATTTTTAAGAATTTGTTCCATATCTGCTGTGAAATTATTCTATTTTTTTAAAAAAAAAGAAATCCTATAACCAACATCTGAAAAAGCAGTATCTTCTACTTTGCTTAAGTTCTCTTGAAAATGAATTGCCTTTGAAATGAGTGTCTGTATGACTGTTGGCATTGTGAGCAGTCCAGCGTGATGAGCCAGAATGTTTTGGGAGTGAGTATCTGAAGGGGTGCTATTGGGTTTATTACTGGATGCCAGTGGCACAGTCATGGAGACTGGCGCATGCTGTACTGCAGAAGCTTCCTGGTGTTATCTCAGTCACTGCCATTCCTTTTCACTCTCCAGTGTTGGGGTTTGGTCCAAGGCTTCCCTTTCAGGCAATCTCTCTGAAAAATACATGGGAAGATGATGAATTTATTCAGAGTGACTGTTTGGTTCAACTTGCATGGATAAAGCTTTACTACTTAAACTTTACTACTTTCTTAAAAATCTGTGTTATTCTGGAGTGTGGGGCTTCCCTTTCATGTGGGTATAATATAGTTCTGGTGCCTAAGCGAGGATCCCATTGTAAGTACTCTGTCTGCATAATGTTCTGACCACGATAGCAACAGAGTAGCAGCAAACACCCTCATGTAGCAGCTTTCTAAGCTGACAAGTTCCTGGCATAAAAAAAGTTCCATAGCTTGATCCCGCTTCTGGCTCCGTAGAAGAAGTCGAGGGGAAGACTAAATCTCTGTCTGTACTCTGGAGGAGCAGGCACTTACTCTTTCTACAGAGTATGGGAAATATCTTCCTTATCTCTGCCTTTTGTTGTAGTATCGGATTGTGGCTGTCTCAAAGTGCTGGATTTGAGTTCTAGTTCACCCTATGTGGCAGAAGCCAAGCCGAGTGCTTGATTTCTGATATCCACGTGAAGAAAAAAATTGAGTCCCAACACGTTCATATGTGTGCAAATTGATCACAGTGATGTGCTGCGTATTCCTGTGGTATCGTGCAGTTCTTGGGGCATCTGCATGAGAGGTGCCGCCTTGGATTTCTTTTCTGAGCCTTCCTTACTGAAGATGTTAATGGTGTTTTGTCATTACTTCTGCTTTCTCATTATCTCACCATGCTTATTGCACCATGCAGTGCTAGTGATCTACTTCCTTGTGTCATCTTTTCATGTATTGTAAATCAGAGTGATTGGCTCTTCCCCACACAGCCAATGCCCTACCAGAGAGCTGATCTGCTGCCTTTTCTGCATAGCTAAATCAAAGCTGGTCTACATCAATGCTTTTCCCTTTTTTCCAAGAGGAAGGAGTTGTCACTGTGTGCTTGTGGGCTGGATAACACCTTTGCTTTAAACCTGGGATGTTTATGACTCATTCTTGGGGCTGACAGTGTCTCCTATTAATAGCATTTTGGGGTTCTCCATGAATTCATTCCAATTACCTGTAGATAGATTGACCTGTTCTCCCAATCTTAGGTAGTATTTCCAGCCAGATGAAACACTTTGGAACTGGTTTGACTCATTTGATTGGATCCTACAGGAAAGCTGGGGGAGGTATCTTGATCAGGGAGTGCAGGGACAGGAAGAGGAGGAACAGTTTTAAGCTGCAAGAGGGGAGATTGAGATACGATCTCAGGGAGAAATGTGTTTCTGTGAGTATGGGGAGGCCCTGGCCCAGGTTTCCCAGAGCAGTGGTGGCTGCTCCATCCCTGGAAGGGTTCAAGGCCAGGCTGGATGGGGCTTGGAGCCCCCTGATCCCATAGGAGGTGTCCCTGCCCATTGCAGGGGTGTGGGACTGAATGGGCTTCCAACCCGAAACTTTCTATGATTCTGTGACTGGCTAAACCAGGAGCCAAGACCTCAAGCCTTGTCCCTTCTTTTTTAAAGAAGAGCTTGTAAGAATTTGCTGGGGTTATCTGTAAAGTAACCTGCGTGATAACTCTGTTAACAGAGTGGCAGAGACCCAAGCCACTGTCTCGTCACCCTTAGTCAGCCTTCCAGAGAACTGCTTCGTGGGCAGTTGAAATCCAAATGCCCACTCTGAGGAATTGTAGAAGCCCCATATGAGATTAAGTGACTGTGAAATACAGCAGTGGATAAAATTCCGGGTTGAAGAATGGGGAAATGAGGAGGAGGTGGACTAGGGAAATCCTAAAATATCCAAGCTCATAAAAGACTAAAATAGCAGTTCACAGATGGTCATCAGAAGGCTGGCTGTGTTCATGAAAGGGATATCCTTTGAGGGCCACTAAACATGCCAAGTCTTCCTTCAGCTAAGAAGCCTGGCTGAACAAAGCAGAAAGCAAGCACAGCTGGCAGAGAAGTGTCCTGTGTCTTTGCCCTGTGCTTGAGCCTCTATGCACCTGGGTATCGGCACTGTTGGAAACGGGAGACTGATCGAGGTGCACTATAAATCAGCTCTAATACTGAATGTTTTCTGAGTTTCATCTGTTGCAAGAAACTACGCTGCATATTGTCGTTTCCAGACCTTATTCTTCTTTTACTTAATGAGCTGCCTATGGTTTGAGTATTAGGGATATGCTGTCCTTATGCGGAGGGCAGGGACACTTTGTAAAGTTCCACTGCTTTTTGTTGTCTAGAGCAGAGGTATTTAATGGACTTGAGCTGCCCTTCAGCCCACTAAGAAGCTGATGCCGGATATCTAACTTTAAAGGAGGGCTGTCAAGCCACTGATAAGGAATCCCTGTTTCCTATAAGACGATAGCTTCCCTCAGAAATGTGAATAATAATAAGAAAATAGGTACAGATTTTATTAATGAGATATGGTGGAAACCACTGTACAAGATAGAAATGATGAGTTACTTAGCTATGTGGTTGATACCTCAGTTTATACTTAGAATTACATAGGATATAAAAAGTTCCAAGAATATGGTAGTTCTTGGAATATATGGGGAGGGTGTGACTCCAAATAAGAAATAAAATAGTAAAATAGATATTGACAACTTAAGTGTGACTAGTACACTTCAGTAAGTCATTGGGGAGGAATGTAAGTGCTATATCTTATCGAGTCACATCTTGACTGAAGCTGACAGCTCACCTTTATTAATTCTTGTAAGGAAAGAAGGAAGCTCATTAATTTTGTATTGCTTTTGATTCAGCTTTATGTGCTAGCCTTGGCTCAAACAGCCGAAATAAATGTTCCCAAGACATGGCTCACATACTTCACTTATCTGTCAATATTGTGCACTGGCTACTCCGGATCACTGAAATGTTTTTCTTATGCCACTTAACTTGGTGTAAAAGGCATACTGGATATAGTCAGGAAAAGCTGTTGCTTTTTAAAGATAACTTATTTATAAGAACTCTCTTTTGCTGTTCCCACAATCCAAAGATACAGTCAATAAGAAATTGTTGTGGGGAGTGGGGAGTTTGAAACTATTAGTCCAAAAAGTTGTTCTTGTTGTAAAGGAATGTTATAAAGTGTCCTGTATGTACATTTCTGTATAGTCAAGCTTCTCACAACAGCTGAGGACTGAAGAAAATGCTCAACTATGGCCTATTTCATATTGATACCCAGTTCATATAGTGAATATTGTATTCTACAGTTTATATGCAGTTTTCAGAAAAAAGTTACTTTGTTTTGGCTGTTGTAGGATGATACTTGCCAGTAATGATAAATAGTCTTTCATACGTAGTGTGCACATCCCAAAATGTCAACTTAAAGCTTTAAGATTGTCTTAATGTTCTTTGAGTCCAAAATATATTGATTTCCTTTTTAATTTTGTTGCATATCTAGTGCAACTTTCAGTTTTAGCCTTTCCTTTGGGGTATTTTGCTGTTGACTCTTACAATGTAATCCAGCTGTGTGTGATGTTGATTGCTGTGGTCCTTGTTTATTAAAGCTTTCTAATGACTAGCAGTTGGGCACTTTAGATGTCAGTACAACTTCTTGCAACTCTGGAAAGCTGTCTGATCCCCAGTGCAAGACAGGACGTCGCGTGTTCCGAAACATGTATTTATGTACCAAAACCTGTAGCCACAACTTTGGTCAGAAGTTACTTTCAAGAACTTTTTGCACTTTGTTCAAAAGGTGTAGCACAATGTTGAATCGTAGAATCATTAGGGTTAGCAGGATCTCCAAGATCATCAAGTCCAACCATCAGCCCAACACCACCGTCCCTACTAAAACATGTCCTGAAGCCCCTACATGGTTTTTGAACCCTTCTAGGGATGGAGACTCCACCACTTCCTGACACAACCTGAGGATATCTCATGGTATCATCAGTGACGCTGAGGGAAAGCTATGGCTTTAAAACAAAAGAATCCACATTGTTTTTCAGAAAGGCAAAACAGAAAGTGTTTATGGGGCAAACTATGAAAATTGTAGGATTACGTGTTATATTCAAGGTTAGAAATTATCTAATAAAACTGTACAACATAGCGAACATGCAGAATATGTATATACACACTCTTCTGTAATATCCGTGTTTCAATATCTCAAGATGAATTAGTGTTTACCTTCTCATAGCAATAGGGGCTCACAGGTAGAACTTGCATATTTAGTGAGAGACAGTGGTTCAAGTGTACGTATAGATCGCTATGCAAATAGTAAGTGTAGTAAAGCCTGTGGTGGAAAAAATAAAAAGCGTGAGACCATTTGTAGAAGTGAAGCCTGGTAATTCTGAGATGGATCCAGTCTGCCTTTTGCCTGTGCAGAAAGTCAATCTTCTGTTTAGTGTCTTAATAAAGCTGGCTGCGTTTCTATTTCAAAGTATTGACGTAGTTTAAGCTGCATTGTGAAAAGGTCAGATGATTTTTAGAAATATTACTGGAAACATGACTCTTACAGAAAAGCTTTAACATGAAAAATTGTATTTGGAGCTTTTTTGAAGGCAAACTATGTTATTCAGTGGGCACTGCGTACTTGAAAACCAGTAGTGCTTAGCTATGTAATGTACTCTGATCATGCTGTTACCTGAGATGAGAGGCCTCTGCAATTTGGATCTTGATGTCATGTTTTTTCCTTATTTTAGAGCGTTTAACGTCCTTTTCCTGAAGTGAATCAAGCTTTATTTCAAGCTTTGAAATATGTGTAACTGTTCTTGTACAGAGATGAGCTGTTGCCTGATGTGCATGCAGTTTATAATCTTGGAAATATTTATATTTCTTATGATCATTTGAGAAAAAAGTTAAAATTGCCTTGTCCTTTCCTATTACCCTATTAAAAATAGGCCAGCAAATTTTTTAAGCCTGTAATGGTGATAAAGTAGTTCCCCCTCATTCTCTAGTACGTAAATCAAGTATGTTCACTTTTATGGGACTGTTGTTGGAATACATTTTAAATAATAGAGTATCTGTCACTTTGTTACCCTTTGGGGAGTATTCAGTGAATAAAATAGTGATGAGAAACCACTTATTATGATTCTTTGAAGACGTGTAGATTTGTGTATGTGTAGTGGTTACAGCTTGTAATCGGACATACCCATTTGGGAACGTGATAGTTTCCCAGTAACTGTGTTTATGTACTGCGGACTCCTACAGGGCACTAATATCCTCAAATTTCATAGTTTACTGTGTCTGTAGCACATAATTATATAGTTACATATTGCTCAGCTGTTGCTGGACAGCCAAAATTTTTCTTGTTACTGCTGATGCAACAGCGAACCTTTTAGTTCTTCTGTAAACATATAAAATAAAAACCCCCCAGGTTGTCACGTCTTTTCTGAAGGAAGCTGTTAGCAGCTCTGTCAAGAGGTCTGCACAGGAGGAATCCAAACACCAGAGAAGTGCAAGAGAGGCAAAGGGCAGCTAGCAAGAAAGCAGGAGGCGTGCTTCAGAGAATCGGCTTTGCTTTGCGTTAGTACCTCTGACCAGGGCTACAAAACAAAGAGGTTTATTTTAACAATATGATAATAAACGAGACCGGTTTCATCAAAAACGTTTTCATAGTAGGTCAGTGACCCATAGCAAGTCATGGAAAAACAAATTTGTGTTTAATTTATGAAGACAAGAGGTTTTGCAACCACAGGATTTTTAAGCTTCTGAAAGCGATGGTTACAAAGCAAATGGAGTAATGACACTTCCACTACAACGTAACCATAATTCAGTTGCAATAGCGGATTGGCATCGAACATTACATCAGAGGTTTGAAACAATATTTTCTGTGGCGTGTTTGTAGAATTAGAGCAGTTTTGTGTGCTTGATGAAGATTTATGGGAGTGTTTACTTAAGCAAAACACTTAAGGATTTAGCAGTTATTTCTCCAAGATCTGTAGGAAATGCTCGAAGTCTGTGTTACTGTTGGGTAAGAACTGCTGCATCACTGGTCTGGAATAATGTGGATGAACTTTGTTTAGCTTAAATAATTTTATCAAAAGGGTTTTTGCTTCCTTAAGCTTCCTCATATTAGAAGGATTATACTGCTTGCTGTGTCAGAAATACCATAAGTGTTACTGGCTGAATTTCATGCTGTCAAGCACAGCAATCCTTTAATAATCATGTTCCTGAGTTGAAACATGGGTGATGAATTCAAAGCAGCTTTTATTTCTTTCGTGGAGAATATTTGAACATGTAGGTTTTGAAGCCTTTCTGTCATTGGTCAGACCACTACAGTCTCGATCTTCCTTTTCCTCTGGCACAACTTCATTTTAACTGTGTCCATTGACCTGGGGATCACCTGAAGCTGTAGCTTTCCATGTAGAACAGAGCAAACTAATTTGTGTTGGCTTACAGCTAACCTTATTATATTCTCGGTTGCATGGAGATGATCTCTTCTCCAGATCTTTCCCTTTGTCCAAAGGTGGTGTAGCATGAGGATCGAAAGAAGAGAGGGTTCTAGGGTTCATTCCGATATTACGGATAATATGCATACACTTTAATTTTTGTCGTTAGTTGTGAGTAGGATAGGTGCGATGCAGTGTATTGGAATACAAGACATAAATGGGAACTGCGAGGTACTGAAGTACTTCAGAAAAACTGACCCCCTGTGTTTGATAACTTGCTGGGAAAGTGGAAGTGGATCAGAGGTAATTATCACAGAAACTGGGTGTGCTCCATTTTTAGAGGAGAGCTGCTTTAAAGACAATGGATTTTTGTGGCTGGTTACCCCTTGTGGCTTCTGAGTGAGAACATGTCATTTGAATGAGCTGGGATAGGCAATTCCCACAGGCTTGTGATAAAGCAGTCACAAGATCGGCTTTCTCGTTCTCAAATTTAAGTCAAGTGTACAGTGTGCTCTTTGTTCCACTTATTTCCTTATATAATTTCGGTTGGCTTTAGAGGATGCATCCTTTGTTAAGCATCCAGTTTGACTGTGGGCAGGAGATGATTCTGCTAGTCTTCCTTTACTAATAGTCCTGCTTGGCGTACAGCCCCAGGGAGGAAGGAGTACCGCTTTGCCACAGAAACATTCTTTACTATATGTGGAGAGGCGTGGTGAGCTGGGCTGGTATCGAGTTATTAAAACAGATCAAACAGGAACAGCATTCTATTTCTTCTGGTAAAAATTGCTGTAATAGTTCTACCTGTGAGTTGTCTTGCTGGCTGTTCACAGCTATGTCTGACTTCTGGAAATGCTCAGTTTGAATTAGTATAACCTTTGAAGACTTGTCAGCAGGAGCAACACAGCTTGGAGATGCGCACACTAGGATTGACTTTTTGCTTCTCACATTGGGTTACAGCCCTAACCTGGAGAGATTACTCTCTGGTGTAAGAAAATGGCTTGAACACGTCTACTGCCTTTACAAAAAGTGACCAAGTATTAAAAGTGATGGATGTTTATGGATACTGCAAGAGGTTCTTTGTTTCATGGATAAGTTCCTAACTTTTTCACGTAGTTTGTGGAGGAATAATGAGAAAGCAACTGTGTTATTTCTCATTCTCTATTAGAGTTTTGAAGAAACAAAAATTGGAAGATTCTGTGTGAATTCTTAAATTATTTTTAAGATTTGAAATAAGGGAACTTTAATAAAAGCATTGCAGAAACTGAGAAACAGCTTTTGCAGGGAGCATCTTGATGTTTGGAGGCTCATTGAAGGCTTTTTGGGGTTTATTTGAATGATAGTCAAGAGAAATTGTGAATTCTGGTGTCTTAAAGGCTGATAAAGCCAAATCCAAAGTACCATCCTGTGTGAATATAACTGGTTTTGTAAATATGCTACTGAGTTAAGAGGTTGCCCATGTACTTTTGCTTGCTATTTCTGGATTCACGGGATTTTCTTGTTATTAACGTTGTCATTAGTAAGTGCTGTCTGATACTTAAGTTCTCTATTCCCTTCTTCAGGTAACTTCTCTCCATTCCCGTGCGATGTAGAGTGTTGATCTCAATGTTTAATGCATACATGAATGTTATCAGACATTTTTCTTGTTTCTTTGGGAAAATGTTGACATTCCAACTTGGTTTTTGTACTTTTTTTTTTGTCTTTGTTACTAGTTTGTTTCTAGCACAGAGAAAATCTGTGTATTAATGCTTACACACGGGCTGTATGCTCCATCTAAATGTCAAATGTTTTCATATGAAGAGATCCTAAAAAATGAGAAAAAATAAACTAGAGGGGTTCTTATAATGAAAACTACGAAGTGTTATGGAGCTACCAGTTTGTACACTGCTGCTTTGTACAAAGAAAGTAGTCGGCTTCTGGTAGAGGCTAGATAATCTTTTTCAGTCTAATGAAAAGTTTCTAATAAGGTTATTACTTCTGACAGCTTTGAAAATGTGAACCCAGGACCACCCAGTCTGCTGTGTTTGTAATAAGGGATCTCAAAGTTGTAACTGTTGTAAACAGTTTTCCTTCAAAAAACCAGTTCCTTAACGACATGCGGTGGTATCTCTCACGGTTTTTGGAAGAGCTTCTGTACTAACATGCCATGTTCCTGTAATGCAGTTGCATTTAGCTTCCTTATAGCAACCTTATTGAAATGCTGTTACATATCGGCTGGCTTTATTTCCTAGTGTCGCAATATAAAGAGGTGCTGACAGAAAGTAGTGGATGAGGTTGACTTTTTTCAAGGGTGCTGTACCTCGACTGTTTTCCTTTACAAAAAGGAAGTAATACAAAGCAAAGGAAGGAGTTATGTTAATGACCACAATGTATTTCTTGACGCTGAAAGGATTTTGTCGTGAAACCTTGGAATGAAATTGACCGTGCTCCTGCTTTATTCTTTCCCAAGTCAACATTGTTTAAAAGACAAAACTTAGTGACTCCTCAGAGTTCAATAACCCTTGTCTTTCCGTCTGAGCCTCCTGTTATGCATTAATTCATTTTTATTGCTTCTTCGTTACGCCCAAGTTAGTGATGTAACCGCTTCTCCCTTAAAGTGACTCTTAGAAACTACATCAACTGCATCATGTTCCCCGAAGCTGTTCTCCAAGGACAATGCCATGGAGCTCGCAATAACAAAGGAGCAAAAGCTTGCTTGTTTATTGCCCAAAATGAGAGCCAGATGTTTTGAGTGTGAAATAAATAAATGACCAAATTGGGGAGTGGACCCAAAGTTGCTTGGATAATTTGAGAATGTTACAGGCTCGAGTAGCCTGGCTGCTCCCTTAAAAGTGCCCATTAAAAAAATTTAGAAACACTGTAGGTTTCACTTTCTGTTTGAGAAGGAGTTGTATAATAGGTAACAATGCAAATAGAGATGTTAAATTGTTTTTGGAAGTTGTTGAAGATGTGTGGAAAGGAATTGGAGTACCACTTATTTAATGACAAATATGCAGTACTTTTGATTTGGTAGTAAAGCTGTCGGTGCTCGGTAGAAAAGCAGACACAGAATTTGGAGGTCCATGGGTATCACATGCATTCATGGGATTAAAGCTAGCTAATTGCTACATTCAAGGAGACAGCCGGTGATTTATATCATAATCTGTGTATCAACTGAAACTTCAGGGTGAAATGTGTTCAGAAGTCTGAAAGAATAGTATCAGTAAATATAATACTGCAAGGCATCCTAAATAGAAAGCAAAGATGTATTGAAGAGGGGTTTTTTATTGCAAAATCTTCTAGTAGGAGCCAGGTTATTTCCTTTTTCCTCCGTAGCCACGTTACTTCGGGGATTTCTGTTCATGCCTTGAATCTTTGCCATTTGCATGAAGCATATTTTACTGACGTTATATTCAAAATTTTCAAACTAAGTAGTGTAATGAGAAGCAAAATTACCTTGGAAAGTCACACAGTTTTCCCCATTTGAATAAATAGCATTTGCCTCGCTTTTACATTTGGCTTTTAGCTTTTCAGTTGGGCTTTTATATTGATTACATACTCCATGGGAAGGAGGTGAGTGTCTGAAGAGGAACTTTGAAGGGAGCACAGAGGAAATTTCTCATGTAGTTAACGGACATCCCTTCACTCTACCTTTGCAAGAAAGGAGGTTTGGATTTCTTTGATTTGCCTCTCACTCAGAGTAAAACTGTTCTGCAGCTACAAGAACAAAGCACGAAGCGGAAAATGCTCCTTCAAGTAGATACAATTATATTTTATCTGATCTGATTGCTGTTCTGTCAGACCCATGCTAAGTGTGTGTTTGTGTACCTTGTGTGTAAATCAGTAAGAGAAATCACTATAAGAACAGTGCCTTAAACCTACCTGTATAATTTTGCAGATTATGAAAAAATTATATTCACTCAGAAATAGTGATGCAAGAGCTGAAAAATATCAAGAAGAAATGTGATTGCATTAAACCACTTCCAAATCAATTGTATAAGCAATGCATAGACATCTGAAATTCAAAATATTCATTTACCCTTTTATTTGACTTGGGAACTGCAATTCTTCTGAACTTTCTTAAGTCTTCTAGGGATGATACCAGCCCTGAGGAGGAATGGGTGTTCTGCATGTAAGGGGCATTATTATGCATAATTTTTGAAATTACTTTCTCCTTCATGATTGACAATAGCAAAGAATCTCGTTAGATTCTTGAAAAAAATTAAAATAGTTCCAAGCTGAGCAAGTTAAAAGCTTTAATGCACGGGGCTGTAGTGGCAGTTAAAAAAAAATAGTTGTTTTACTGTAGTGCAACTGTCTCCTATGGTGGTGAAATGCCATCATGGAAAGGGTAAAGGCCTGTGGAGTTGGCTGGTTTCTTGCTGTGTTGTAGTTGTGCTGCTATGTGCATCTTGTTCTTTTCCATCTCTACTTGTTGTGCCTTGGATATAGATTAGATTTAGCTCCTCTTTTCTTTTCTTGTGAGTGGAAATCTATGGGACAACTGTACCCGAATTGCATGTGACCCTTCCAGTTGTGTAAACATGAGGCGTGCAGCCGAAGTCACTACTTCAAAGCAAGTTTCTCCTCAAGTTTTCACATGGCCTTTGGCTTGAAAACAACAGTTGTCCTCTTAAAATCCAGGTTCTTTACTCATCTGGAAGCTATCCAGAAGCCAAGAAAAGGAATAACCCAAAAATATAATAAAGGCAAAAATATTCCTTGTAAAGTGTAAGTCTTCTCCTCCATTTATTTCATGGAATGATCCTGATGAACATCTCCAATCAACCTGTAGAGTAGTAGCATTTTCTCTTTCCAAGCTCCAGTGTTGTTTTTGTTTTTATAGTAAGGGGGCTCTTAATGGTTAAATTTCTCCCCTATCCCAGCTTCAGACAAAGGAAGAAATGTTATTAGGCTGGTTGGAGCCAGGAAGGTAGGAATTTCACAGTTAATAACTACTCCATTGTTTGTTTAAGGGCTCTTGATAGTCCATAATTGACTTTGCTGTTGTTTCCCTATATCCCTTTGCCTTGAGGATACAGGAATCCCAGGTTGGGCCAGGGGCTGAGGGAGGCAGAGGAGAAACTGGCACTTGTTATGTATATGAGCAAAATATTCTGGGAGGTGAGGGGAGGTTTATCCTTTATTTTAAGTGTTTTAGATGCTGTGTGTGGTCACTCTAAAAAAAACAACAATAAACTGGAGGGTAGTGTTGTGTGTGTACTTCTTGTGAGTTGTAAAAGGCACAAATTCTATAAATGTGCTTTTCAGGCTATCCGAATGATAAAGCAAGAACGTGCAGTTTGTAACAAGATGAAGGCATGGAGTATAATATTTATGCATTTATATTATGTGGGAATGAAAGTCAGCCTCCATTATAACTAGGAGGAATTGAAGAGCTTGCTTAGAGGCATGTGAGGGGATCAGAGTTGGAACACCAGGGTTTTGGCTGAAATAATGTAAGAAAGAAATAATATTCATGGAGATACTTACATAGATCTGTGGATATGTCTATATACATGTACTAATAGTACTAATAAACCTGACTCTTGATTGCAACTGTAATCATAAATCTTTTACTTTGCTCATTGATGTTCAGATTATCTTCTTAAGCCTTACATTGGGAACACATTGAATTTGTACAGCAGACAAACTTCACAGTGTGAAGAGGCTTTATTTGTGTACAGGCTTAAAATCAACATTTGTGTTTAGTATAAATTAAAATTTCTAGTATTAAGTTGAAATTATTTCCAAATGAAAGTGAACAGGAAAAAATGTACCAAAAGCCAGAAGGCGATGGCTGTGCTAGCTTAGATCCAAAGTGTGTGTAAGCCAGCATCATGTCTCCAGCTGAAACTCTAAGGAAGAGCAAATGAAGAAAATGCAAATGCATAAATTTTATTGTGGCAGACATAACTTGAATCATCAACTGGATCTTTGTAATTAATGTTACTTTTTTTTTCCCTAATTGTTTGTCTTCTCTACCCACATAAACTAGCAATTAATGATATACAATCCATTGTTACACAATTTAACTGCGTGTTGTGTGGGAAAATTAATTCCTTTTGCTTTTTGAAGCTACCATCAACAACAATTGGTACTTCCAAGTTTTTTTCTTCTATTACAAAAGATGAGAGCAACTGTTTCTTATCACCTTCCATTGCTTCAGAATTGTACAGACCTTTGGCATATCCTCTCTCAGCTGTTTTCCTTGCGGGGAGTCTCTCTCTACTAAGTTGTTCCAACATGGAAGCTGCTCTGTAACTTTGATGGTTCTTGCCATCCTTTGCCAAACCTTATGGGATCCTTTTTCAGGTAGAAATTCCAAAAGTTTGCAGTCTTTGACATGTGGATACACCAAGGATTTCCACAGAGAAATAATCATCCATTACTCTTCTGATCATTTGTAGCACTTGCTTTGTGAGTTACTGCAGAGCAGCGAGTTGATGTTTTCCTGAGAAGCGATTTCAGTTTGGAGGCTGTTCTTCTATGTGTGAACTTACTCTGTTTCCTTGCACATCTGTTAAATTTTACCTGCCATGAATTATGTATGTCATTGTGCCATTTGGGTACTAAATACCATTAGTTCTTTCTGGATTTTGATATCTTTATGCTTTTCAGTTTCAGCTGCAGTTGATACTTGTAATAGTCTTTGGCAGATCTGAATACTCGCTGAGTAACAAATTCAAATTGCTCCTATGAATTAGAGTTAGGAGGTTAGAAAGTAGAGAGTGGTTTAAAAATAGTTGGATTTATTTGTATGAGTCAAGCTTGCAGCCCAGCACCTGTAAAAATCTTGCTTAAGATCAGCTCCAGCATGCAGTCCCTGGCAATGCTGCGGAACAGTCTGGTTGTCTTTGGAGAAGAATAGACGGGTCTCTTGTGTTATAATGATTTTAAATGTTTTTGTTTTCTGTTCTTTTGGTCTTTTTCTGTCTAAGTAGCTCACTATTGATTCTGAAAAGCAGCCGGTGAGTCTTTCTCAGTGCATAGCTCATGTTTCTTTAATACCTATAGTCATCTTTTTGCAGGTGGCCTATCACTGTGCTTGACTTGTTTCATTCCTATAATATTTTATATCTGTCATGCAATATCTAGAATAATAGTCAACAAGTGACCTGAGGGTCTATATCTTACAAAGTAATGTTGACGTGTTTCCCTGTCTGCAACGTAGAGTTGCTCTTTTATCATGGGGGCACATCTAGTAAGCATGAAGTTTTACTATAGGAAGCTACTGTTCGTAAGTCTTCTGGTGGGCAGAGGTCTTGTACACATATATGATATAAACATTATTATATATAACATTACACAATTTATAGAAGTAAGGGCTCCTGTAATACTCCACAACTTCATACACTGAAGTTTTAACTCTGTGTTCCTGGGTAAAGCAATTAGAAGTGTTGAATCGCTTGTAAACCTGGTTCTATGTGACAGATTTCAAGAGGATGAAACCACATTGTATCTAAACATAATTAAAGTCTCGTTAAGCTTGTGCCCTAGACTGAATTTTTCTGTTGACTAAGCAATTTGAGTTTATAGAAGCATGCCAATGTTTTGTAATAATTTCAGAAGAACCAGTAGTTGACTTCTGCCTTTACCATTTACAACTCCCTAGACATCTTCCTACAGAAGCATAGGTGAATGTACGTTTAGGCCTAGTGAGAGGACGTTGTGTTAGTGTGGTGGTCTTGCTTGGATGCCTTGGAGGTGATGGACGGACTCTTGAAACCCATCGCTTACACGTTGAGAACTACTGTGTTTACTTGGGGCTTGGTCAGCTTCTATGGGTCAATTGCGTGGGCTTGAGGAGCAGATTTACAAAACAGAATATACCAAGTTGTATTTCCCATGCAGAGTAGTGGTTTAAGTAATCTGGAAGATGGAGAGAGTTGCAGTGTGTGGAGTTGACCGTACAGCCGGCATGTGTCTAATCAGACTTAATAAGTTTGACTCAATGCAGATATTGCCAGAGCTGATGTGACTCCTGGAGAGCCTCTCTGCACAGTTCTTCATCTTCCAGGAGGTTTTATTAGTCTGGACTCCATGCTGTGCACATCCAGAGTTGCTTCTGATCCAGCGCTAGAGCTAATCTCTTCTGTGCCATTAAATGATTATACATCACTCTGCCCAGTGCTCTGAATTCCCGGAATACTTTGCAGGTCTTAATAGCTGTAAAACATTCAGTTTGAAATACTTTAGAGGCTCAACAGCTGCGTTCTCATCCAGTAGTCCCAGGTCAAATAAACTGGACCACATCTTGCCTGGCTCTGCCTGAGATTTCTTCCTTCCTCCGGGTGTACCTCGGTGTTGGTGTGGTGCTGGTTGGTGCTGTGTGTGCACACCATGCATGCACATGTGCTGACCGCTCCGTGGACGTGTCTCTAAAATGAGAGGACAGTGGTGTTTGTTGGTGTGCTGCGGGTCCCACGTGGTATTCTCAGTTTAAAGGAACGCAAATGATTTGGTGTGACAATCGAAATATGACTGATATTGCTCATGAGAAGATGTAAATGAGGTTTTCTTTAGTTCCAATCTACTGTTCAGTTCTACAAAACTGGCGTATGATTCCTTCGTGATGTAGTTAGATAGTTCCAGTTGGCAAAATGGCTTGGCTTTTAAATCCAATTTCCAAATGTCATATCTTGATGTTATTTCTATTTAAATAAGTCACTAATTTAAATCTGGAATATTTATTCATACAGTGAGTTAAAAGAACAATATACACAAAATCATTTTATAACATTTTGGCTATTTTGTTGATAATCTTTTTACAGACGACGGTTATTTTATTGTAAGAATAGATGTTTTCCATTTCCAAGGTGTTTGCTATAAAATCAGAAATAACTGTTTTAATTAGAATTAAATGCCTGACAGGCTTAAGATTTAAGAAGTAATATGATGGTGAAAAGCTCTCTTTGGTAATAGGCTTAGGTAAGCATAGGGAATTTATATATCCTTCTATGGGCCTTTGTGTGTTAAGGGGCTGGTGCCCAACGCGCTCCTTAAAGTGTGCTCAGCCTGTGATTTGAAGCTCCACTACAAATCAGCTACACTAGAGCTTGCCCTGCCCCGTGCTGGCATTCCTGGTTTCCTTGAAGTTTCCTTGTTTGTCCTAGAGCCTACTGATAGACGAGGATGAAGTGAAGTTCCTGTCAAATGGTTAGGTGTTAGGAACTATTCCACTACATTTCATTCATGTTTGGTACTTCTCTGTCAAACTGGAGGAAACAGTGCTTATAAATGACCCTTCAGAACATTTGCTCTTTTCATTAAATTGTTTTTAAACAGTTTTATGTTTCTTGTATTGGGTTTAAAAACATTCTCTCTTGTACTTGCTTCTGTCTTGAGGAATTTCTTAATGGCCTTTTTCTCAAGGCCTGGACTTCCTAGCACGTAATAAATATAAGCATGTCGAATATATCCTATGTCTAGAATGTCTGAGTTTATACCAGGTGATCTAGTCTTATATTAAGGTGAGTATTGCAGCAGGAGTTATTTAAATGACTGATCGTGGCTGAGTTGGATGAGGCTTTGAGCAACCTAACCCACTGGGAGGTGTCCCTGCCCGTGGCAGAGGGGTTGGAACTGGAGGGGCTTTAAGGTCCCTTCCAACCCAAACCATTCTATGATTCTGTGTTTGAGAGAAACAAAACTCTATTCATTCCCTGAGTTTCCCTGGGAATCAAACGATGACTAAAACAACTTTGGGGCAGAAATTCCAACTTCAAGGATGTCTTAGGAAGTGATGGAAGGGATGTTTGGAGAGTTCTATAGCTTGAAGCAAGGCATCAGTAGCTGTGGACTCTTCAAGTGTGTGTTGTTACCTCCGATCCACTTATGTATCAGTTACCAACGTAGCCTTGCCTTGCTGGCTGCAGGCTCTGTTTATGACAGGAGTACTGAGCACCTGTACTCAGGTACGCAGTAATAAACATTAAAAAATGATGTGGGGTAGGTGCGTTTCACTGGCAGTCTTTTCCATTCTGATCGATATATAATTTCAGTGTGTTTAGTGTCTCCTGAGAACTAGCAGTAGCCTTGATGAATAAGGATGGAACTGAGTGCTGACCTGTATTATCACAAGTAATTCATTTTGTTGTATTTCATCCTGCTAAGTAAAGTAGATCAACTGTTCTAGAATATAAATGTGCTTAACTGAAAACATAAATTTGATGAGGATTAAGTAGCACGTTGCTATCGACTTGAAATTAAACAAAATTAAGGTGAAGCTGAATCTGGTAGAAAGGTGTGAAATTTCACACGATGGAAGGAATCCAGGGATTCCTTCATAGCATGAGGCTTAATACAATAGGAATTTCATGTGTTTATGCATAATAGAATAAGCTTCTTAAACTGGAAAAAAATCTAATTTTTTTTTTTTATTCTAATTTTAACTGTTTAGGCGCCTGAACAAGAATAAATTGCAAGTTCTTCCAGAGCTGCTTTTTCAGAACACACAGAAGTTAACGAGATTGTAAGTAGAATCTGATTTACATTTGTATTTTATGTTCCTTATTATATCAATTTGGATGTTTGTGTTTTGAATGTGGTGACAGGTTTCTTTTTCTGCAGTATTAGAGCTGATAAATACTAAGAGTTCTGAAGATGATGTGTTCTGTTTGCATGTGTGTAGTTGTAATTCAATAGAGCATAAATATCGGAGAAGAGAAACCACAAGTTTGGTTGGTTTTTTTTTATTCCTCATATGTTCACCATGAGGACTTCAAGGTGAATTATTTTCAACTCTCTATGTCAAGTTATACAAATCGTGAAAAGTGGGAACTTCGTCTGCCTGATATAGTTTAGATGTCTACAAGGAGAGATTGCATACCTTTTATTTGAAAATTAGTGTGTTGACCGAATACACATAGTGTTATAACTTTTTTTAGTTTTAAAAAATATCTTTTTAAGCAAGTCAAGACGTTACCTGGCAGATGAGCAAAGGGCTGCTGCCTTGCCAGGCAGAAAGATGAGGAAATATGAAGATGTGAAGAAATGTTCATTTCCTTGAAGTCTAAAAACTGCATTGTCAGATGTTTAGATGGCATCGAGAACACTCTGAACAGCAAGAGAAGGCTGACATGAGCTTGGCATCATTTTCCTTGGTGCAGGGAGAGAGGAACTGGTGAGAGCACAATGACTGGGTGATTTATAAAATATCTTTTTAAAAAAAGTGAACAGAAATCAAAGGGTTGGGTATATGCCTGCACAGTTACTATCAAGAAGAGTCATCTGCATTTTTAAAGCAGTAGTCAAAAGCTGTATGAAATCACTTTCTAGATCCTGCCAAAGTTTAACTCATGATTCAGTCTGTCTTATTGAAAGATGTGCTACCCGGTAAAACTGCTTATTTTATGCTTGAGTTTACGTGTGGAAGACCAGTGAGTAAGATTTATGATTTGGCTAGTGAAATTTTAAAGTTACTACAGGATCGATGAAAAATTGCCACATCTATGTGGGGATGTTATAACTGTTTACATACGTCTGTATGCAAGTAAACAAATCATTTAGGTGATGCAGTAGTATTTTTCTTCCTGTGGAAATACAGAGCACATGGTGATGATTAGTATCAATTTTGCAATCAGCCAATTATTCGAAAAAAATAGGGACTTTGATGTTTTAAAAGCAGATGAAGAGTTGTGGCACGAGTGGTACTGATACAGTTTTTCTGCTATGAACTTTGCTTTTTACCTGAACGTGCTCATGTACAAGTGAATGTCATTGTTCTGGAGATTAATTAAAAAAAACCCCAAACATATTAATAATTACAAACTATAGCTGTCTTTTAATGTCAATCTCCTTGAAAAATCTATGTTAGACTTACTTTGGCAAGCTTTGTTGCAGTTTTTAATGCACCAGAAAATATTTAATCGATGGATTTTGCTAGGGTTGAGTGACTTGGTTGTAGTTCCCAGTGTTCTTTACACATTTTTCCAAGTCTCTATCGTAAAAATCCTCTTGAGGAGAAAGCATGAGCTGGTACTTGCACATACCATTACCTGGTGTCCACAAGATGCCAGTTGTATTTATTTCATACGAGGGTTGTTTCATGTAGGTTGGTTGTCTGAGGTATGGTGATGCTTTCAAGATAAAAAAAATTATGGGGTAGACATGTTTCCACTAATTCAATTTCCAGTTTAACATGTTGAAACCTCCTCTATGAGTGGTCGTGTTGGACATGGCTATCCTTAGACTGAAAAGAACTTCCTAGTAATTTGTGGTTTGAGGAGATGTTGTGTGTGATGATAACTTACGTCCATCTGTCTTAAGGAATCTTGCACAAAAAACTACGTGAAAGCAATAGAAGGTTTTCAATATCGGGATGTGCATTTTTTAGTAGATCATGTAATTGTGATACCTTATGGTCCTTTAACAGCAAGGGTAATAATTTTGGTTTTAGAATATACAGCTTGTAATAAAATTACGTAAAACAGAATGATTAATTCAAATGCTGTATTCCCTAATGCCTCCCAGCGGATGCTGTTGAAACATTTGTCTGTATTCACTTTCACTCAGAAGTCTTGCTTACTGTTGAATAGTGCTTGAGATAAATCACTTTAGCACTGTTTGTCAGTGGAAACTTGCTTTTTCTTTGGAAGATGCAAGTGTTTTATAAATATAGCGTCTATTTTAAGTACATAAATCTTAGCTAAGTGAATTGTTGTGATTCCAAATGCAGTTGGGTTGTGTTTTTCAGTGGTGGGATAAAATTAAGTTTGTTGCCTACTAGAATTTGTAAAAATGCGCGCACACACACAATGGGGAAAAATGAAAATAAGTGTTTAAGGAGGTTAATTTCTAATTTTTATGTGTGTTTACTGTCTTGATCGTACTGCTAGTAGATTTCAGAGCTGTTCCTTCTCAATTCTGTTCTGACTTGTCTTAAATCCAGCAGTGCCAGTCTACTTTGTTC
The DNA here is from genome assembly GCA_013389885.1 of Geococcyx californianus. Lineage (NCBI taxonomy): Eukaryota > Metazoa > Chordata > Aves > Cuculiformes > Neomorphidae > Geococcyx > Geococcyx californianus. The sequence continues at coordinate 279,752 of VWPV01028053.1, forward strand.
ACAAATGGCTTTCTGGGTAAAACGCTTCAGTGACGAGGTGTGATGCTTGTATTCCTTTTCTGCAGCTGCTCTGACCAAGCCTTTCGAGAAGAAAGCGTAGCTGTGAAAGTGATGAAAGGGAATGAAATAAGTGAAACAAAAATGGATAAGAGGGAGTGATACATGAGGGATGTAGAGTTTGTGGGATTTACAATGAGTGAATAAAAATGAACATGAAAAAATATAGATAGTACTGATATTAATTTTTATTTTCCACAGTATAGATATATTATTTCGGCCTCATTTTCCAACGGTTGACTTTGAGCTGCTAAGCAGGGAGTCAGTTATTTTATTCTTGTTTAAGAGGTATAACCTTGATAAGCTAGAAAGCCCAAAATTGAGAATTTGAAGAACTAAATGTTGCTACGCAGTATGCCCAAAATGAAAAAGTTGATTTTCTTTATTGAAAATGAAGGTCTTGTAGTCTAGTACACATAGCAAATACAGACAAAATCAGCAGTGGTTCTTGGAGCTGCTCTTTTTGGCAGGCATGCAGTGAACTCCAACAGTCGATGACTTTGTTAATGAAAGGCCAGAATCATTTTTTTTAAAAATATAAAACTGAACACAAAGATGACATTTTAAATTTGTTAATTTGATAATAGAGTAAGAGCTGGGCATATTTATTAGCATTAATAGAATTTGGTGGAGATGGAATGTCTGACTTGCTTATGCATGCAGGAATTTATTGTGCTGGAGGCTTTCAGGGAAGACCTGTTAATGTTTCAGGAATAGTTCAAGGTTGCAAACCAGATGTGAAACCTTCTCTCAGTGCTTTGTCAGCTGGGCTGAAATCTGCCTGCACGTTTACTAAAGGAACAAAGTTTTTAATGTAGCTCAGTGTCAGCAAAGTTTCTTCATTATTATTGCTGCTGGAAGTGTAGAATGTGAAGTTTTCCTATCAATGCCGTGCTTGCAAAGCTAGAGAACAAACCTGCCTGGTGATGTTGGGTTTGTCTCTTGTTCTGTTTGCCTGCTGGTTGCATAGTTTGGAGCTGCTGTGCTGTTGTCCCTGATGGTTTCGTTGCTTGTCACCATAGCGTACTGATGTCAGGACACTGCATTTTCACTGAGGTGCAGTCTTTCTAATAATTAATAATTAATAAATTTCAATTTAGAATGCTTAGCTTAGAATGCGTAGAATGTTAGCTCCAGGTACCTTAGCTGTTTTTCTCCAACCCTCTCCTGAAATGCTGAGCTACAGGATATCCTTGCGTCGTTTACCGTGCTGCTTAGGCTTCCTTGTCACATCTGGTTGATATTAGAAGCAGGAATATATATATAGGGGAATAAACCTTAGATGGAATGTGAAACGTCCCACAAAATGAGTTTCTCATAAGGTTTTGAGCCTTTTCTTCTAGAAAAAGTGGCTTTTGAGACTTGTGGATTTTGTTTGCTTTTAGTTTAGTTTTAAGTTGGATGATGAGTGAACCTTTGATTGGATTCTCTTGTGGAAATATTTGCCATTGCTCTGTAGCCTGGGTTTCTTAGGTTTTAAAGCTTCTTAAGTGTTTTATCTGGGATAAATAATTAAGTATCTAATAATAATACAAACTTCATGCACTTGTAATGAGAACTGAATCAAGGAAAAGGCACTTAAATTGAGAAATGGGAACAAGAAAGATTTTCTTTTTGTAGTTCAGATATTATTAGCCAGTATCTAGCCATAAAGAAAAAGGTATATTAAACCAAATTATGTTATTTGGCAGCTATAAAACCAGGTTTTGAACCCAAGATGATTATTTTCTAATACCCAAAACAACTTGTGAAATTTATTGGCAAAGTTAGTAAACAGAGCTTTGTGCATGCTGGAATTGTGAGTTTCCTTTGTGCACACAGCTGGTATATAAAATACATATGCTTTTCACTGAAGGCCAAGTATGCTTAGTGGCCCTTGAGATACTTAAATGTCTTGGGGGTGGGGGTGGGGGAAGGAGAAAACATCCCCTCCCGGAGCACCCAAATATGTAGTAATATTGTTTCATTGTTGTAACTTCCATACTTAAAGCCAACTCCTAAGGAGTCAAGGTGAAGTTCCTTTGTGTGGATGGAAAAAACCTCTTAAACATGCTGTAACCTCAGGTCTTTCAGTAAGAGTTAATGCATCCACGGAATTTATAGCCATGGAGCATTTGTTGGGTCTGTTCACTTTTAATGGACTTTTAGTTGTCACTTGACAAAACAAACCAGGCTGTGGAAAGTTAAAGATACTGAAATCTGATATCAAAAGTATCAGATTAGTGGAAGCATCCATTAGACTTTGAAATTAAGTAGTTTACTTTTTAGGGTAGTATCAAAATTTAGGATTCAGACTGATTCTGAATATTATTGTGTGAGAGCAAAGCCCTGGGTTCCTGAACTCAAGGCAAAACCCTTTCATGGCTCTGCATATGTGATACCTTCTAAATCTCAAGATTTTTAAACTCTGTAGTTACAGGTGTCCCAATGCTTTATCTTATTCATCTGTAATTATTTCCGAAGGAGATAAAAGAAGCAATGTCAACAGAATGGATATAATGTAGGCAAAAGATTTGTTTTAATAAAATAGGACAGCCTCTGCATATGAGGAATGGCCGTCGTACAACGAGTTGCTGCTCGCGAACATGGTGTAAGGTTTTGTGAGATTTCTCATTGAAGCTGGATTAGTGGGACTGCTTTATTTATTGTGCAGTGGAATATTTGTAATGATGACTTAGGTGGGTGGTAATGATTGGTAAGTACTTGTAACATACAAAAAAAATTCCATGAGTAGTCTTAAAATGAGGCAATATTCAATTCCAACGAAATCAAAGAATGGTTGAGTTTGGAAGGCACCACTGGAAGTCTTGTTCAGCCAACCACCTGCTCAGCAGGGGTCACCTAGAGCAGAATGGTGCTGATGGTGTTCCAATATTTCCAGGAATCATGGTTTCACAGCCTCTCTGGGCAACCTGTACCACTGCTCGGTCACTCTCACAGTAAAGAAGTGTTTATGTGCAGGTAGAAACAAGAAACTGTTTTGTTAGGTACGTGTGCAACATGTTGTGCCAAGGACGTGCAACTTCAGGTATGGAAATGTAAGATTTTCATAATAATTTTTACAGTTTTGTATTTATGGATGTATCTCTGAATTGTAAATTAATATTTCCTGGGGTAAGGCTAGTGACAGTTGCTGACCATCAGTACTGTCCATAATTATGTTTTGCTTTTCGAAGTGCTATTCAAACATTAATTAGGTAATAACGGAAACAAATTGCAAAGGGAAACCTATCACTTCAGTGTTCAAAAGTGCAATAAGAAAAAAGAAACTAATGGGAAAAAAGGACTACTTTGCAAACTGCTAAAGTGATACAGGGAATCTTGTGTGCAACATGGTACATCGTGGTCTTCCTTTAGGCCAGTGGTTGTCAGGAATTATCTGGCATCTGTCTCTCTGTAGAACTGCTGCTTGTGGAAGGATGAAAGAGAATACATGTGGAACTTTTTCTTAACTTCCATTGCCCTGTCAGTTGTCACGAAATTTAGATTGGATTTTACCTGGTTATATTGAATTTATTTTAAAATATTTCCTTCTTAAAATAAGAAAAATATATACCTTCCATTTTGTTTGGCGTTTATTTAAAATATTGATGTGAATCTCATCTGCTTTCTAAAACCACAGCTCTGCGTTATGTTAGATCATTTAAGTTTTCTAGTTTAGTATGCAATAAATGCTAATTAATGGTGAATAAGGTATGTATATCACTGTAAAACAAGCCAATAAGTAAATATAAGTATGATAACTGTAGAAGCACCAGTAAAAATTGAATATCTGTTTGACTTTTATTGTTATTGATTTTTTTTTAAAGGTAGATTAGAAACAAGAAAGTGCAAACATGCACAACACATGCAAAATGTTTCTGAGGGCTTTTCAGGCAAAGTTTTATTGGTGTTGCTGGCTTTGATACATTGATTGCTCAATTTTTCTCCTTGAGCTAGCTATTAAAACCACATTAAAACTGCCTAGACATAGTGATTTATCCTGCAGTTCATACTCTTTGAAGACGCTGGTGAGAAATGTGTATTATTGTGTGGATGTGCATACTTAAAAGCAATTTTAGGGATAGATTTTCACTGTGTAATAAATTTTTGTAGTTTGTTTAATTGTTTATAATATTGGCTTTCAGTTTTATTTTTACACTCTTGTTGATTTGCCTGCTTCCTTATTTTAGTCTTTGTGAGGCGTACATATTTCGTTTTGTGTAAGTAATTTCATTAGAGAATTCTTAGTAGGAATAGCTGGAACTGTTTAGTTACTGCTTTACTTATGAAGCTGACCTTGTTAAACATAAATATTAAGGTGTTCACTTCCAGATTCACTGTGCAATATTAATGCTGCTCTGCTGCGCCTGCAGTCGGCAGCTGGCCGGGGCGAGCCCGTGGCTCCTGGTTTGGATTTGACAAGTGCAGCGTGTATTAGGTGTCACCAACGTCTGGTTGCCTTGGAGTGCGTTCACAGCAAAGATGCTTATTGTAGCTAGGAGGTTGTTTCACATGCGTAGGGTTTTGCCAGCAATTTGCTGCTGAAAGCCCCGCTAGACCTGTCACTTGTTAAACCCTCCTTTCCAGCTGATCCTTAGCAACCTCAAAGTGCCAGATTGTGACTGCTGGTCACCTTCAGAGTCTTTCATGTCGTGGATGTCATCAGAAGCTGTGTTTGGAAAAGCAACCCGTTCATAAATTTTCTGGGTGTCCTCTCTATCTTTCTGTTCTTTCTCATTCTAGAAAGAAGGATCTCCCAGATTGCTGACTTAGAGCTCCATTATCGTTTCACTTTAAAGCAGGATCCTGACAATTCAATTGTTACATGAGTTTGAGTTATGGGGTTGCCATGACAAAATCACATGGGCTGTAGCAGCGTGTTTTTGTGGTTTTATCCACATCCAATAATTGTAGTTTTACTGTGTATAGATCACAGCAGGTCGTCTTAGAAGACAGTAAATAATTACAGTAAGTGTTTGCTGGTCTCTAGGGTGCACTTCTGGCTTGAGAAAGATGTGCATTAGGTCAGAGGCTTGTGCTGCAGATAGCAGGATGACATTTAAACCATTTATCAAGTCATTTTATATCTTCTTCTTGGCTCTGGTTGTAAATAATGTATGTAGCAGATTTTTAATACAAATACACTAGTTTTGTTTGGAGTCTTAAGCATTTTTTTCTGTCTGAATTAGTGCAGAAAATCAACTTAGAAATATGAAAAATGATTTTTGTATTATTGTGAGAATAGAAAGATGAAGATGTGTCAAAAAGCCAAGAAGGTTCATTGCCCAATGCTCTTTTTTTCCCTTGTGTAAAATTGGTTATTTAAAATTACTCTGTGCAAATGTCTTTTTTCCCTCCTAGGGGCAGTAGCCTTGATTGGAGAAGAAAGGGCACCCTTTGTGAAAATTACTTCTGGGTTTTAGTGGCGTCTTGCTTCTAAGAAAGCATCTATTGCCAACTTCTGTGATGCAGTCAGCTTATTACTAAGTTATTTAAGGTTGTTTGTGGCAAAGGATTATACATCTCCAGAAGAAATACCACACATACAGATTAAGCACGTCTGCTTTGGGAAGAAGCTCTTTTATTCTGTTAGCTGAGTTATCTACTGCTTTTCACGTTTACTGCTTTTTTTATTGGGAAAGCAACATGCTCTTTTGGTTGTTTTTCGGCTCAAGAAATCAGGAGACTCCTCATTTGTGGAGTCTTAACCAGGTTGCTGGGTGTCAATTTTCCTGAATGTAGGGTTGGTTTTTTTTTTTTTTTTGCAGCACTCAAACATGGTCTCATTTCAAATCATGTGTCTTGGAGATAACATATCAAAAATTATACTGCTGTTGTCTGTTCAATGCAGTCCTCGATTGGAAAATGCTCAGTTTTTACTAACACCAATAGTTGCCTTGTAAACTTGCTAAGTCCAACCCAGGACTCTACATCAACAAGGCAGTCTGCTTCTTAACATTCTTCTTATTCTTAGTATTGAATAAGAAATATTGATACAATTCACTTTATCCAATTAGACATTAATTCCCATCAGAGTTCATTCTTCTCTCCACAACCAGGATATTTGAGAACCTCCTGGAGATGTTTAGCAAAATTAGGCTTTGGTGAGCTTCCACAGACTGTTTTGCTGCTCGGAGGGATTTGCAGCAGAGACAACTCCATCAGGACTCCATGGTTAGTCATCGCCTAGAAATTTGGAGATGTGGTTTCTGAAGGTGGTTATGTATGCTCTGCCAATTCTGAAATGGGTCCTTTTTAACAGGCTTAGTCTTCTGTGTTTGGAGTGACAAGTTAAAATTGGGATAAAAACAGGCTTCTTGTTACGATGACTTTCACATGGCAGAGCTGTTGCAGAGCTCTCGAAAAACAAAAGTTGTGGCTGGGCACTGCTGGCTCACCATTTTCTTACACTGATATTCCAAACTTCGGATTTTTGGTTCTGTTGGCACCAGTTACAGTGTTGTAGTCCCCCACTGTTGTGTTCTGGTGGTTCTGGCTTGGTTCGTGGTAGTGGCTCTGTCCGTGGAGGTGTTTGTGCCGGTGGGCTCTGTGGAATGGCAGTTTGTGGAAACTCTGGACTGCTCTTGTTCAACTCAATAGAGGATTGAGTAGCTGGGTAGGCTGCAGTCTGAGCATAGTTAGGTTATATCTGTAAATATATTGTTACTGCAAGTCTCCTGCCCTGGTGGTTGTAGGCAGTTTCTTTTCTGGAAAACCCTGTTTGTGTGACTGTGCGTGCTCTGAGTTTGTCAGCGTTAGATTTACTGCATTTGCTTTATTAACATGGCTTTTTGGCCTCACCAGTAAAACCAGTCAGCACATCAGGGTGTACCCACATGTAATTTACTGCTATGTAGATACTGCTGTTCTTGTTCAAAAGCTTACTTTTAATTGGTTAATTAATGTGTGACTGTTTTTTTGCCCTTTCTGCATTGGCTATAGGTTTGAAGGAACTGGAAAGTATTTTGCTGGGTGTTCAGTTCAGTAAATGCTTCAGAGCTGCTAAGAGCCCTGGCCCCAGTTAGAATGAGCAGTGGCAAATTTGCTTGTAAATTTTCATAATAGTAACTAGGAGAAAATGCAGAATAAATATAACTTCACAGGAGATTAGGATGGAAGTGTTTAGCATTATTTTCACATTTGAAGCCATTTCCTAACACGAGATGAAGGTAGGAACAGATTGAACTGGTGAACTGAAGCACAGACATCTCATCTGTGTCACAGGAAAAATATAATACTGCTAATGTAAATATTTCCAGTGCTTTCCGTAATAGGCTGTCATCCTGAGGTTAAAGGCTAGTTTGCATTCATTGTCTTGTAAAGGCCGTTTCAAATAAAATATAAAATTTCCCTGAATAACCACAATATATGAAACTATTTTAAAAAGTCACGTGCTTAGGATGCTGTGTAGGGATTCATGCTCATCACACTCAGGCTGTGGTAATTTGTGTCTACTTTGCAAAGACGTTAGAGATTGTCATAGAATCATAGAATGGTTTGGGTCAGAAGGAACCTTAAAGATCACCCAGTTTCAAACCCCCTGCCATGGGCATGGACACGTCCCACTGGATCAGGGGGCTCAAAGCCTTTTCCAGGCAGGTCTGGAACGCTATCCATGGCTTCTCTGGGCAGCTCTTCCAGTGCCTCACCACCCTCACAGGAAAAACAATTTCCCAATATCTAATCTAAATCTCCCCTCTTTGATCTTAAAGCCATGCGAGTGAACAGTAGAAGCAGGGGATGCAATCATTGTTCTAGAGATTCTAATGAGGTAAATTATAAGCACTGCACGTGAAGTCTAGGTTTTGTTGAAGGCCGTTTGCCATCTCCAGTTTTCTGGCATCTAGCTCAACAGTTTGCTCTTTCACAGCTGCAGAACTCAGCTTTACCTGCAGAGATTTATTGTGCATTCAGAGTGACCTGTGAGTTAAGTTGATTGTGGGCAAAATAATGCAAGACCAAACGTTTCTTTGTTTTAATTCTTATTTGGTTTTAGTCTTGAAATCTGCAGTGTGTACCAAGGGAAACTTAAGTTAGGCTTTCTGGAACTCTTCAATACGTTTCACAGGGGTAACGGGCATGCCTGGGTAAAGTATATCAGACACTTAAAGGTCACCAAAATGAATACTGCTATTCCTTTTAAATGCACGACTGTTACGTTTGAAATACAGTCATAAATGATGCAGTATTTCATTATGATTCAATGAGTTGAGAGAAGCCATGAGCTTGTAGCCTGAGGTGTATATGTTCCTGTCAGAAGGGTCAATGTGGTGCTGAACCAGGGGGTATTTCATCTAGGATCTGATGCAGTTTCATGTCCCAAGTGCAGTCTACTTTCTAAAACTTACAAGAGTAGAAACTACTTATGAAACGAAATAACTCATTTAAGTCATTAAATGTTATGGTGCTACGTAGAACAGATTGACAGGGGTGGTTTTAGATCTTACTCTTCTGGCTAAGAGAAGGATGTTATACAAGGTGTGGCTCTGAGCTGCTCTTGTTTCTTAGCTCGGTGTAACATCCTGAAAACAAAGGCTTTAGAACATCTTGTGTTGATGAAAAGTTCACGAGCTGGTTTTTAATGTTTCCCTTACATAATGCTTTGGAACTCAGTGACGTTATTCAGATATACAGTAATTGCCACAGATTAAGTTGGAGATTTTCTACAATGAAAATGCAAATACTATTAAAAAAATTGAACAAAGAGTATTTGGAATTAAGTACCTGTCTTTTGCTTTGCTCTGTTTAACTCCCTGATGGGCTGATACTGGACATGTACCTATGAAAGATTTTCTTCAGGAAACAGCTGATGTGGATTTGCTACATTCCTATTGATATATGAAGAAATATGAAGTTTGATATTCTGACTGATTTACATGCAAGATACAGTGCCAGCGCCAAATGAACTGTGAGAGGAAGGATGGTGAAAAATAAGCCATCCGATAAAAAACAAATGTTATGCTTATAGTTGGGGTCTTTTGTTGATAGAATAATGTCCTTTTTCTACCAGACATTACTAGAACTGCCTCTTGTGTTCTGATAATCATCACTGTGTCAGGCCTACCTTGACTTGTTTTCTTTACTACTGGCAGTGAAGGTGGCTGGGTGCACTCGGATGTTATCAGTCTCCAAGCCATAAATGTGATTTTTTACAACTGCTACATGCACATATTAACTGTATCTTTGAAAGTATTAGAATGGGATTTCTGTTTTTTTTTTTTCTTGAGTCACTTGTATTCATATCATAATTTCCTACTTTTTTCCCAATAATTACTTGATTAACCCCAGACCCTAGATTGCCGTATTTGGAACAGAACTGATGGGGTTATTGTGCTAAGTTTTTGCCAGCATTTGAGCTTTTTCTCCAGAAGTGGCAGCTTTTCTAATGTCTGATCTGGGTGTTATGTGGTCCAGGTACTTGCTGGTCACTAGGAGGTACTTCACCTAAACAGATTCCCTTCCTTTATTCTAGAAGCCTTGCGTTTCTTCTGCTATATTAAGTTCTTATATGACTGCCAATGACTACACTTGAAATAGCAGTCCCAGGATTTTACATTGCGCTAAGATTGGCTGCAATAAAACACATAAATCTAGCAACGACATTTTACTGGGTTTATGGAAAGGACATAGTGGCACGTTGGTGTATTTGGAGTATTGTCCCAGAAGGCAATGACTCACCTAAAGGAATTACTGGCCAGCGAAGCTCCAGCATTCTTTTTTTGGTGTTAGTTATGGGATGGGGAAATGCATGTGTGTGGTACGTTTCCATTTGTACCAGTCCTTCCTATAATGAGAACAGAATTAGACTAACATTGCTCAGGTAGACTGTTTAGTTTTGACTTTGAAGGCAAAGTATTTTGATAAAGTGTAATTTATATGCATCCATAATTACATTCTCCAGAGGGACCCTAGCAGTAATGTGATTTTTTTTCCCTGACACGACAGGAGACAAATTTCCCATAAGCTTGGGGAATGCAACATGCCACTTGCCCCAGTTGGTGGTGAACTTCAGAAGAAAACAGTGTTTCCTTTTTATTGGCCTCAGGTTTTTCACTGTTTTGTCTTGAAAACTGGTATTTCAATTGCTTGACGGGAATTATTTTTCTTCACTGCTTGTTAGTCCTTTTCCCAAATGCCATTGCTAGTTTTTAAAAATGAGGACCACCTCACTCTTGCAGCTGGAGCTTATTCCAGCTTCTATTTAATGAGGTAAACCAATTTTGTTGTGTTTAAATAGTGCAGGAACAAAGAAACAATCTGTAGGTTGTCTGGCCTGTGGGATAGCAGTGACTTACAGCTCCCATGTCTGACATCAGTCTTTGTAAAAATAAAAGGTAGATTATTTTAAACTTTAACTACAAAGTTTGTAAATTTTGTGTGTCTGTAAATGCAATTTTACAGAAAGTGGAAATGATACACCTTTAAAAGTGAAGACTTACTTGTTGCTAGGCTGGGTTTTTAAATATTTCTTTAAATTCACTTCACAGAATCCTTCCTTTCAAAATAATGAAATAAAAGTCACTAATGTTCAAAAAGATCTCTCATCATCCAGTCCAACCCTCAGCCAACACCACTGTGCTTACTAAACCATGCCCTGAAGTACCATGTCTACACGGTTTTTGAACACCTCCAGGGATGGTGACTCCACCGCTGCCCTGGGCAAAAAAGTGGAAAAGTATTTCTCCCTTCCTTTAAGGCACATTGAGCATACCAAGAGGTATGGAAAAGTGAGGAGTTACGACGGTTACACGACTCTGTAGCCTTGTCTTGACAATGCGAAAGAAGTTCAGTTAGTAGGGGGTTAATCTAGCATTTATCTTTGCATTTACACCTGTGTTTGAACGCGAGTTTGGAAGGAAGAATGCCAAAGCAGGAGGCTTTTTAGGCTTTTAGCCTGGCATCTCCCTTGAGTAAGGTGATCTGAAAGGATGAAACAGTTAAAAATTGTGGGCAAGCAATTTTTATCTATGAAAATTCCAGGTATTCGTACTGATGCAAGCTCTCCCAGTTACCAGTATGTGTTGAAATGCTAGAGTTGCTGGAGATACTGCTGTCTACACTGAATGTTTCAGCTAAGTTGAATAGCCAGTGGCAATACTTCTGTGTAACTTCAAACTGTGCTCCTTGAATTATGCAACAGTTAAGATACTTGAGTGATTATTTTTTTTTTTTCAAGAAACTTTCCATGGAAGTCAACTGGTTTCATCTATACAGGTTGTGGGGATTAATTCTAGAAATAGAGGTGGTAACCTGTCTGGAATCAGCAGTCACTGGGTTGTTTAGGGGTCTCTCCGATATTGTGCCTCTCCAATATTGTGTCTCTCCAATATGTGTGTTTCATATTTATTATTACATTGTCAAACTCATTTGTTTCTTCTGTAGGAAGAGTTTTCTGTTTTTCTTGCTGTCCTTTAAGAAAGAATGGCATATATTAACCACATCTAACTTTGAACCTATCTGTGCTTTATGTGGGAAGATGAACCATATGACCTCCGCTTCCAGAGGTCACCTACAACCTGAAACGTTCCATAGTTAAATATGTTATTTACAGTATTTCATGCTACTGTTTGGAAGCTTTTATCTGTTTCAAGGTTTGGCAGTTACTGTGAATGGGATACTCGATTGTGGGGGGGTTGGGATTTTTTCCTCTCTTTCTATTCTTATTTAAAGATTTAAACGTAGCAGACAGGATTTCTGTGGGTGCTGGAAGATACTGCGCCTAAGAAATGCAAGTATGCACCAGGATCCTGAGGGAGTGTGAGTTGAGGGTTCTCAACTCCCACAAAATTTCAAAGTCAGCAGGAGCCAGAATTGATGAACTGCTGCTAAGGAAAGTAATTTTTAGTTTTCTTCTGCTCTAAATTGTGCAGTTTGATTCTGCTTGTGATGTTGGCTTTGGTATCCATTAATGAGGTAGGATGTGCCTTGGTATTCAGTAGTTTTGCATTTTATCTGGTAATGTTATGTTGTGGGAGAAGGTTATTTGCTATATCCATTTCCTCAGTGTGACCTGATTCTGCCCTACTTAAAACCACCTTACAGAAGCAGAATGACTTATGTCATAAACATAAGGATTATTATAGAACATGCGCATATAGGTGCTTCCCCCTGTCTCCTAGAAAATAATAATAAAAAGGAAGTAGAGGATTGATGGCTCATGTCACGTCCTCAGTCTTCCTGAGAGCCTTTTCAGAGTGAACTTGGTAGGTGGGTTTGGAGTCTTGCTCTCCCATGCGAGCAGATGTTTCCAGTATTTTATCTGAAGGCCCCATGTTTTCCGGCCTTGTGTAGGAGGAAAAATTGTGAGGTCCTCAGCAGGATGTTGTTTGGGATTGGTACTGCTCATGCCATTTGTAGCCTATCTTGCGCTGAACATGGCAGCTCCAAGCTGGCCACAGGACCATTTCAGTTTCTGACCACAGTCTGGGCATTCACAGTTACTTCAATAATGTGAGCAGGCTATTTTTTCAAATAGCTTTGGATTTTCATAAGTGAAAATCAGTGTCTCTGTTACATAGTAGGTCTTGGACAAGTTGTTGTTTTGTCTTTATATAAATAACTAGCTGTTGAAATTAAAAAGGGATTGCTTAATTCAGAAACTCTGGTCAATGTTAATATTGTCTTAAATAATTCCAGATAGCATAATTATTCTTAATTCTTTCATTCTTAATTTATTTTTTCCTTGGTTAGTTTGGAATAATGGAATTTGGCTAATAACTTTGAGTTCTTATTTTACCAAGTAATTATTTTTTCATTCCTTGCATCCTAGTTTTTAGTGTGTAGCCATGTTGCTTATTGAAAATAGTACATTATATTCAAGCATCACTTAACATTTTATAGGGTCATACATTTTATAATTTTTACCGGAAAATGTAGAAATGGTGTTTCTGGTAGAATGCTCTTATTTCCTTTGAATTACCCCTAATGTGCTTCTGTATTTGAATAAAAGAATGGATAATGTATTTTTGGCTTTAAGTCAACTATCACCACCTATTAAAAATGTTTAGAGATGACTTCTGGGAATTGGGGCTCTATTTTGCAAGATTTTATGTAGGTACAAAAAAATGTAGAAATATTCAGAGTGGAAGAGTGATCCATATACTGAGAACAGTGGTTAAAATCGGAGTGTGACAGCCTGGAAGAGGCAATCACTGGAGGGTCTTGGGGCAATGGTTTTGTTCCAATATTGCAGTCCTGGTGTCTCCAGAGGAAATGGATTGTTTTGTGTGTGGGTAGGGCGGCCCTGGGCCAGGTTGCCCAGAGCAGTGGTGGCTGCCCCATCCCTGGAGGTGTTCCAGGCCAGGTTGGATGGGGCTTGGAGCCCCTGGATCCAGTGAGAAGAGGGGTTTGAACTGGATGAGTCTTAAGGTCCAACCTGAATCATTCTATAGTTCTATGATTTTAGAAAGAGACTGTTAAAAAACCCTAACTAACCAACAAAACCCAACCCTGACGCTTTTTTTGTTTACCAGAAGTTGTCTTGTGTCATGTTGTTGTTTACAGAGGTTGGAGTTTGTGTTCGAAGCATGCGTAGTCACAGAGAATGCAAAGAGCCGCTGGGGCGTAAGTGCTATTGCTTTGCAGAGGTGCAGTTATCCTTACATATTTGGTGGCGTGGCATAGAACTGAATTTGATTTAGCTGTCTGCACAGTCCATCTACTGTAAATCTACACGTTGTTCTGTGTGGCCTTTCTAACCATATTAGGTAATAACTTGGGAAAACAAAAATGTTGCATGGAAAAACTATTTCTTAAGAAGCTGTAATCCCAATTGAGTGCTTGGACTGTGATTTTTTTTTAAAGCCACATTGACAATACTAACTGTCAGATAATAAGGTAAAGAATTACCAGAATTACAATTTTGGAATGTGGTGAGCAAGACTCAGTGTTCTGATTGGGAATTTTCAGTTGTTGAAGTAGGTGCATTATTTAAACAACTTGGTCTAAAGAATTGGATGACATGTTTAATTGATAACATTGTGTGGCTCACTTGAGTGCTAGATAGAATTGGTGTTAAGAGCTGATTTTTTGTTTTTTTAGCTATCCAAATGTCTTTTTGTTGGTCATCGTTTCACATGTTTTACTGACCCTCTTGGTAGTTGTTGCCATCACTGATGTTGCAGTTTGTGCTGATGCTGAGTTGGTCTTGGAAATTCTTTCTTAATATGGACATTCAGACTTCTTTTTGAGAAAATGTAGTGCTTAATGAAAACAACAGTGTGCAATGCAACAGCCCAACACATTGTAAATACTCGTACTGTTGATTTCCTTAAGGTATTACCGTAAGGCTACCATTTGCCTTGGGATTGTTACTTTATTGGGATATTATATAAATAGCTAAATATTGAATACTTGGGAGTTCTTGAATGAAAGCTTTTGTAGGATTAAAATTTGCTGCTTCCGTTTTTTAGTGGGAACGTTAAGAAAATCAGACACTATATGAATTGTCTTAAATTACTGAAGAATAAATAAATGTAAAAAAGACTGAATTGTGATCACTCCTCTTCCTGAAGTACTGATGGTTTTTTATCACTTATAAATCTTCATTTTATACAGTACTTAAATACTCTCTAGGTATAGAGACAGGAAGCAGAGGATTTAGCTGTGCCTTGCCTTGAAAACTTGTGGAATTTCTTAGTTAACTTAAAACGATGAAACTGGAATGATCTAAGCAATGTTAATTGTTGTTGTAATTTTCTTCAAAGCTACTCATACTGCTCACTTTTTACGGCAATAATGGAAAGACATGGACAGATCAGAAATCTGAGTGTATCATGCCCATGGTTCCTGGTATTAATAGAAAAGAACAAAACAATTTACAGCATTTTTGATGCACCTCTAAAGAGAATACGTGATAGGTGAGGTGAGCCTGGAACAGCAGCCAGGCTATTGAATAGAAATAGGTTTTAAGTTTATTAGCTTGAGATAGAAATTAAAAACCAACCAAACAACTCATGAAGTAAAACAAGCCGTGCAAGGGATTGCACTGGGGTCGGGGCAATCCCAGTCATGAGTACAGGCTGAGTGGAGAATGGGTGGACAGCAGCCTTAAAGAGAAAGGCTTGGGGATGCTGGTGCATGAGAAGCAAAACTTGGGCCGGCAATGTGCGCTTGCAGCTCAGAAAGCCAACTGTACCTGGGCTGCATCAGAAGCGGGACCAGCAGGGCGAGGCAGGTGATTCTGCTCCTCTGCTCTGGTGAGACCTCACCTGGAGCCCTGTGTTCAGTTCTGGAGTCCTGAGCACAGGAAGGACCTGGGGCTGTGGGAGCGAGTCCAGAGGAGGCTGCGGAGATGATCCGAGGGCTGGAGCACCTCCCATAAAAGGACAGGCTGAGAGAATGGGAGTTGATCAGCCTTGAGGAAAGTCTCTGGGTAGACCTTAGAGCAGCCTTCAGGTACCGCAAGGGGCTCCAGGAAAGCTGGGGAGTGGCCCTTGGTCCAGGAATGAAGGGATAGGATGAGAGGCAAGGGTTTTCAACTGAAAGAAGGGAGATTGAGATGGGAACTTGGGAAGAAATATTTTCCTGTGAGGATGGTGAGACCTGGCCCAGGTTGCCCAGAGCAGCGGTGGCTGCCCCATCCCTGGAGGTGTTCCAGGCCAGGTTGGATGGGGCTTGAAGCCCCTAATCCAGTGGGAGGTGTCCCTGCCCATGGCAGGGGGTTGGAACGGGATGGGCCTTAAGGTCCATTCCAACCCAAACCATTCTACGATTCTATTAAAAATTCATTTAATTAGGTGCACAAGTATTTTTTTGTCTTTAAGTTTCAAAATGAAATGCTTGCTTTCCTTTCGGAGTGTGTGCCAGATAATGAGAGCACCTGCTACTTCAGCGCTGATGCTGCTTTTTGAAAAGCAATTCTGCAGAAGAAGCCGCTTCCCCCAGGGAGCGTTTAGTCCTGATTGAGGGTCAGTAGCAGGGGTGGAAGGTTTGCAGCGTTGACACCGTGGGCTGTAGTGAGTCCAGGGGATGGACATTGTGATTGACAGCCGGAGGATACAGCA
Organism: Geococcyx californianus; assembly: GCA_013389885.1. Taxonomy (NCBI): domain Eukaryota; kingdom Metazoa; phylum Chordata; class Aves; order Cuculiformes; family Neomorphidae; genus Geococcyx; species Geococcyx californianus. The sequence continues at coordinate 295,795 of VWPV01028053.1, forward strand.
AATAGTTTCAGGATGGCGTGGCTAGTGAAGTTGAGAGGGCAAGGTTTGGAGAATTTCAGCTATGTCATGGGAAATGGCCACAGCCAGACTTGTGATTAGCAGTAGAGTGCAAATCCTCTGGGTCATTGCCAGGGTTCAGGAGGGCAAAACACTGCTGGGCTATGAAATTGTTGCCATATTTTGTTTAAAAGAGAAGGGAGGTGGGGGGAAAATGCCAACCAAAAAGCAAATTACTTTTTTGGTGTGAAGCAGGCCATCGTTGTAACGCTGCTGACACGTATGTCCCGAGCAATGCACGGGGCCAAGGAGGGGCTGAAACAAGTACATTTTAATACTGAAGATGCTGAGGAAATCTGAAAAGTTAATAGCTCCTCAGCTGCTTTGTCTGCTTTTTCTTTGGCTTAGAAGAATTCTTTCATTAATCAGCACTGATTTTTGTCTTATGACATTTACCTACAGCATGAGTAGTTTTTAGGTGTCAGTCATCGCAAAACGATATTAAATTAATTTTTCTAAATCCTAAATTGAAAGAAATTGTGGGTGAATAGGGAAAAGTATTTCACCTGTTTTTTTTTTTCTTATGACTATCAAAAATACATTCTGCAAGAATGCTATGACTCTGGGGTAAAAGCAAAGCAGAAAAAGGAAACTACTTTCAATACACTAAAATGCGTTGAATTTTTCTTGCATGAGGCAAGCTGTTGTAAATACCTGCTGCATTGGTTGGACCTGCTGTGGGTGTGATTTGTGAGTGCACTCAAGTAGAAGTTTCCTGGTTCTGGGACATTGCAGTTTTCCAAGTCAGACCTCTTTATTCATTCCCCTCAGTTGAGTAAACAGAGGCATTTTGTTTTGCACTTATGTGGTTGCTTCCCAAACCACAGAGCCATGGGTCTTGGAACAGCTCTTCTGCAAAGGTGTAAGTGGAGTGAGGGTGTACCACTGGTCCCCGAGACTGGCGGTGGCTGACCACCGCTCTTGCCGCAGTTAAAAGCATTCATCTCCCCCTCACCCCATTTCTCTAACATTTCTGCATCACTCCAAGGAACAGACTGTAGAGGGGATTAATTGTACCAGCTGCTTTCTCCATAGGAACCATTTCTGGATTGCTTCCCTGAAAAACAATGGAGTGCGTGGGTGCTTCCTGTCAAGCAGACCCAAAGAGATGCCAGAGCTCCAGGCTCTTTGGCGTTGTTGCTTACCTGAAGCTGTAGCCTTTCTGGCCGTGTTCCTGCTGCTTATACCCTTGTGCTCTGGGGAAACTTCCCCTCAGTGGCTGAGCTGCCAATGTCTGAGAGTGGAGCTTGCGCCTTGACGTGGTTACGGGGAGAGAGGAATTGGCTGAGGACATGGTGGGGGGGAAAGTCCTTTTACCTGAGTTACCTCTTCCATTACCTGGCTTCGTGTGCTTGTCCTGTGCACTCCTATCGTGCCAGCTGGGACCAGTGCATTTGAGGTGGTGACAACTGATCAGGCCAGAACTGCAGCTGAGAGAAAGCTGGTCGAACCACTTCCAATGAGCCTGGGTCAGGCTTTGTGTAGTACTGTGATTTATTTCTGATGGCTGGGCTTCTTTTATTTATTTGTGGTTCCCCCCCTCACATACTAATGACATTTCCAGTTGATCTTCCTGGTTTTTCATTTCCTTACATGTTGCAACTTTCAGTAAATACAATTCCACATTCTTTACCTATGTGAAAGTTACAGAAAACTTACCCTAAAAGTGAGTCCTGGCGATTTACATCTCAGTGACTATGTTTTGCTGTTTAACCTTACTGTTTGAATTAATTGATCCATCCTATTTCTTTAGCAATTGCAGAGCACCACTAAATGAGCAGAGGTTTGCGAACATCTGTGCCAAACGCTATGTAGATCATAGAGTTCTTCCCCACGTAGAGCTGTCCTTCTCCCACTTCTCTGAACAGAACCATGAGAAGCAGCAGCATTGTCCATGATTTGAGACACAGAGCTTGTTGTCTGCAATGGAAGCTCAGAGTTCCGTTTGCCACAGCCCCAGTTTTAAACGAAGGGACTGTTTGCTGACTGATTGAGAGCTTACTTGGCTGGAGGGCAGTGTTTAAGTATTCACAGTGGTAATGCCTATGCCTTTGCATTGCTTAAACAAAGTGTAATATGTACATACATAAACAGTATTCAGAATGATTGTGTTGATTTTCATGTAATGTTTTTGCAAGGTTAGGCTGAATTAATACCAGCAGTCTCATAGGATGGTGTTACTTCTTGAGGTTCATGCGTTTTATCTCATGGAAAACACAAATTTCCTAAATGAGATATTTTTCACTAAGACATAGGTAAACTAGAAGTAGAAATAATAGCCAGGAGCTGCAGGGAGATTAAGTTGTTCATCTGTGGTGACATCTGACTCTGGTTTGGTGGAAGACTGGATTTTGGCCATGTGTGCTTCCTAAAGGATGAATAGAATTGATAAGCATAAAATGCAGATCTGTTCTGTATTGTCAGCAGAGCGCTCCGTTCATTGTGGGCTGTTTGCTTAGGGTGATATACAGGATCTAAATGGTATTTCAGAAGAAATCTTAACATCTTAATCGAGGGATTAAGAGGTCACCACAAGAACTTGCAGCCGCATGATACTGGAATCAGGAGGAGGCAGTGCTATGCTGTGCTGATGAATGTTCCAGTGTAACCAGTGACAAAATATACTGGCACTTCTGGCAGATTTGTGGGGGTGAAGTGAAGGCAAGAGCAGGTAGAAACTGCAGGACAACCTTTAAAGGATGGGGAGTAGCACAGCCACCTGGCAATACAGTCTTATGTTAATAGCTCCAAGGTTTTTGCTTTGTTAAAACAAGATGAAAACTTAAAAATACTCAGATGGGTAAAAGAGATGTGTAGTTCAACTGGATGAATACCGTTACCGTTGCCACGCCGTGACTGAAGCGTCTTTTTAATTACCTTGTTTTCTTATAGTACTGTGCATAAAATATTTTGATCTCATGTAGGAAGAAGAGTTAGGTCTATAAACAACTGCGTGAATGATGTGAGAGCACTTTGCAGTATGTTTATTTGCCTGGAAAAACTGACACGTTGTTCCCTGTCATCAACTGAGATGCGAAAGGGAAATGTGCAACTGCTGAAAGTTGTGCAAAGAATATGGTAAGAAGTAGTATGTCTGTGAAGATCTCCATATGTACTCATGCATGTTTTGAAGATGACTTGGTTCTTGGGATCCCCAAAGGTATTAAGGAGGAATGAGAGGCTTGTCTTTTGTGTTGTAAAACTGTTACCAAAGTAATCATAAAGCAAATGCATAAATATAGGAACTTATTGTCTCTGGTAAAATTTAGCACAGTTATAAAACTTCGTCTGACTGCGTTTTGTGATCTGTGTGGTCTGTCTTCTGGCAATTCGCATACTGGAAGTGTATAGAAGCTTATGTTTGAGAAATTCATTGGTAAAGAACTGTTTTAACTCTTGAAGGGCGAGGCTTGTGTTGCCAGAGATCAGATCCTGTTGTTCTAAGGCTGCTGCCTTAAAGAGAGAGCAGAAATTTCCAGACTAATGTGTCTTCAAATTAATGAAATTACTGAAGTTCAGTTGCTGGGGGGAGAGGTGTGCTTGAGGAACTATTTGATGTGAAAATACGGGGCTTGAAACTCATGAAAAGTTTCAAAAGGAGAATGGTGAGGGGTGGCTGCAGTTCAGAGAGAGAGAAGCTATAAATTGCACCTTTAATGAGATTGCGTGCTGGGCTCAGAACTAGACCTTTAGAAAACAGATAGTGGACCATTTAATTTTAAGAAAAATCTGCTTCAGTTTAAATAGAGTCTCACTTCACTGTAGCCACTGTGCTGTAGCTGCAATTGTACCATGTGCTGCTTGCCAGTCGGTGTGCTCAGCAGGCTTGGTGTCAGTGTCCCTCGGACTCGTCACGGAAACCCTACTGTTTTATGGCGTTTTATGCATTCCAAAGAGTCACAAGTTGTAGTCATTTCTGGAAGCATATACAGCTTGTTGCTGCAGTTCATGACTTACTTCCCTATCAAACCTGATAAAGATAATTAGCTTTCAATAGGAGTTGCTGCAAATCATGAGAACCATTTTGCACCTGTGGCTTAGAAGGAAGTACTTTTAAGCACAGAAGCGGTGTGTGAAGAAAAGAAAGACTCTCTCCTTCCCCTCTGAGACAACAATAGTAAAGATGGAAAGAAGGACCTTAAAAAGAGAGGCTAGAGTTGGTTCCCATTCAGGGACTGTGGAACAGGACTGTTGGGTGCTCATGGAGGGAAAAACCTCTGTGATGGTGAGAGTGCTTGTGATTTGTGCTTGGACAATGTTCACAAGGACTGGGCTGGTACACTTACTAGGAAATTGTGTTTCTTTAAACACGATACACTAGATATGGGCATTTTTGGCATTTTATTTTTTTGTTTTATTCTTTTGCTTGTTTGCTAACCTTGTCTTCCTTTTCCTGGGACTCTTTTGTCGCTGTTCCTTCGCTTTGTCCCTTACTCCTCACGATGCATTTACTTGGGTTACTGTGTAGGTTTTCTGTATTGCTACTGAAACGAGGCAGTCAGGTTGCCAGATTAGAGCTGCTGTCCAAGAAACAGCCAGCGGAAAGGATGAGAACCAGAGATAAGAGATAGACTGGAGAGAGGGGGGATGGTATCTAAGTGGGTTTGTCTGCACATCTACATCATGACCTGCAGAGTAGAGGTGGGTTTTCAGTGGCCATGTTCTAAAGTGACAGAGCTGTTAGGCAGATTAGAGCCTAAACGGGATTTAGCTGAAGTGTTTCTGCGGGGCTCTGCTGTTTTGCCACAGAACAGATGGAGCTCCACTAAGGTGTTTGTCTGACAAAGAACTTCTACAACATCAGGAGGAGAACTTAGCACTCAGATGTTTGTAAGCTGTCCCACGAAACTCCAGGCAGAACTTTCTCTCTCTGGTAATTAAAATACGTCCAGAGATTGGGGACTGCGCATACTGAATTCATAGAGAAGTCTGCTGCTTTTATCATAACAAGACATAATCAAACATAGTATTTAATTCACAGGAATGTTTTCTGAGTGGAATTTGGGCTGTAGGAAGAGAAACAGACTGTGCCAATCCAGGTAGACATTTTTCAAGGAGTACATTTGAGATTTCCTTTGATGTAGAGCATCAACCCAGGCCAGGTGGTGAAGCATACTCAAAGTTTTAAGCTTTTATTCAGACAAGCAGAAAATTTAGTAACTAGAGTAAAATTTGCAAAGAACTGAGTAGAATAATATTTAATCCCATGAAGTCATTTTATTTCTTGTAGGAAATGTTTGAAATACATTTTAATAAGATCATCGACTTACGTTCTGGGAAATAAAGCAGCCTCTCTATAAGTTTTACATTTGATTTTGTTGATGTAGCCTACTGTCTCTTATGTTGGTTAGTCTTAATTATTTTATGCTTAGGAAATCTAGAGTCTGGGCAGGAGTTCAAAGTCATATTTGTCATTTCTGGAGTGCATTTCTTACGACAGTACAAGTACAAATAGAACATTGGCTTAACAATAACAGCTGGTTTAATACCAGAATTTCATTCTACAATCACATTTCCTATGTTTATGTGTAGATATAATATTACAGCTTAAATCTGCTTTCCAGTTCAAGTGCAGTACGCTTGTGGCTGCGCCATGCGGACCATTGTATATTAAGCTCATATGGTTATTGTGTGCTGCTCTGGTGCTAACATTTGTGTGTGCGGGTAACGTGCACTGTTCTGAGTCTCAGCCGGTCTCTGTTTTCTCTGAAGAAGCTGAGCCTGAGTCAAAATGCTAATTTCAAGCTTTGGAAATCTTTTGGCGCCTTTTGAGTAAAATGTATGAGTTTGTCAATTCCTTGTCATTTTATGTGTTTTTTCTTTTTCTTCTCAGTTGGCTTCTTGCTAGCAAAGATAGGCTGAGCCAACGTCCTATGTCTCAGTAAATGTTCTGTGAAATTAGAGTTTAGTAAGCCCATAGTTTTCTTTGTCCATTTTGATGTGTTTGGGTAATGAGAATAAGCCACGTGACACTATTCATCAGTCTATGTGGGGAGAAATCTTGTGAAGCAGAACTGTTGCAGCAGATAAGAAAATAGTTGTCAGTAGATGTAAAATTAGAGATAAACTAACTGACAGTGTCCAGTAAGTGTGGGAAAACGCTTTGGAAATACATCAGGAGTACGGATGATGAATGACATTGAATGAAATAGGTGGGGTTTGTGCAGAGCTTTCCTTGCCTGGGTTTGGCTTGTAGCTGACTGCATGCACACGCTAGGGGTTCCTGTGGAGCACTTCCATCTCAGTTATGTTTCCTGTGTGGTCAGGGCCAGGATTTTAGGTTTAAATGGTACATGATACTCCTTCAAGCTCCACAGCTCAAGTATGGAGTGAGGTGGTGACTTTTCAGTGGACTCAGTGCATGTGTCTGAAGTTTTTCTGGTCGCTTAAGTAGTTCAGCCTGTTTGTGAAGAGAGTGTTAAAAAACTGGTCTTTGCAAAATCATGGACGGAAAAATATGAATTTGTTTTAACAGACTGAATAAAGAATTAATCTCTATTGGTTTGGAAATTTAAAGTAACTTTAGCTTTTCCAAAACTGCGAAACTACAATGAGGAAGTACTTATATAGTGTTAGAAGTGTTTAAATATTGGTTATTCAGAGCCTAGGGCTAACCTGTTTTTATAAATATTCTCAAATACAAATGGGAAATTAATTAGGTGAGAAAAAGTGCTGTTCTGTCTTGGAGCCTGTTCTTACTGTTACGATGTAAGCGATAAGGCTTTATGTCTGCCAGAAGAAAGAAATATGCCTGTTCTTCAATTGGGTGTATAAGTGTTGTCCTTGTGATTTCCAGTGTAAGTGTTGTTTATCCTAACTCTGACATGGTTGTTATATTTGTTTGGATTTCTTCACACTGTTTAGTTTGGACTCTGAGATGAAGCATACAGTGACTACATAGAAAGCTAAGTCAGAGGTGCAGCTATTGTAGTAACTCACTTCTGGATTATGGAGTGTGCAAGGTTTATTTTGACAGCTTATTTTTTAAGTAACCTGTGGCCAGATGCATTTACCACTTTCCGTATAAAATTATCTTTGGGTGTCTGGGATATAGATTTTACAGAATATACAGAGAGCTGCCTCAGACATTCTATATGCAATGTGTTACTTGATTTGTCTCATTTCTTTTTTCCCAAGTGATTTTTTTAAAGTGTAATTTCATCTGATGGAAGGTTACTTTGGTAATCACTGCATTTATAGTTATGAGCTCTATGGTTAAAAAAGCCTGTCAGCTTGCTACAAAGAGAGATTATGCAGCGAAACAGAAAAGTAAATATAAACTTCAAAAGGGGATGAGATTGTATCTCTGATTTATGCTTAGTCATTTTAGGAGGACAGCTCATCAGCTTTACTTCAGAATGGGTTTACGCTATTAGTGAACTTGTGATGCGGAAGGTTTCAGTCAGGCTTTAAATAGAAAAGAGTGTACAGCTGTTTGGTTGTTTTCTTATCCTAAAAAGGCAGCAGACTTTAAAGCCTGTTTCTGCAGCTTCTCCCTTGTTTGCAGAATTATCAGAGGGACAGGTAAGAACAAATTTTGTGTATGCCACCTATCAGTGACCCACACTTAGCTTCTATGCCCGTATTAAATAGCTGATAAATTATGCTTGTGCTGAAATTAAAATGGGAAGTATTCAGGTAAAATTTTACAAGTTATGCACAGTTACAAAATATTTCTGCAGGTGATTGCAGGCAGTGAAATCTTTCCTCTGCTGCCGGACAGGGAAGATAAATGAGCTTGTCCTATGAAGTGTTGAGCAAATGCTTACAGATGTGCAGAGAAATGACTACTGTTCAAAGCCAGCAAAGAAGTGCAGAGATGGGTGTGAAATAGTGGCATCCAGGGGTGGTTAAAGTTGAAGGGGGAAAGTTAATGACCATTCCTTGGAGGTGAATAGGGACGTGGAGCCATGTAATGTAAATATTCAGAATACTTGCTGTTGGAAACCTGTGTATGTTTTTCTTCGGGGCTTTTTAAAATCCAGTTAGCCAAATAACCCAAACAATTTTCTTGTAGTTACTTAGGAAGGAAGCCAGCTGTTAAATTTGTCTATATTCACTATCCAAGAATTTAGAAGAAAAAATATTCTGTGTACTTTTCATTCTCTTGAAGTACAAAGTGTGTTAAAAACTAATTCCTGTTAGGTGTTAAGTTAGCCTTACTTTTGTCTATCGATCAGCAATTTCTGCCTGAAAAGCTGCCTCCCTACAGGACAATTAATTTAGAAGCTCAGAGCAAATCAATGATAATTGTAACTTTCAGACAATAGTGTCTGATTAAGCGTAATTACTTTGTGTGTAAAGATGCACGGATTTCTGATTATGGAGAACAGGAAAAAAAGTAAGTGGATTTTGCCTAGACTGTTTTTAAAAGCTTTCAGTTCGGTCCATCTTCCTTTGCTGTACAAAGGCTGCTGCTTCTGTCACCTTTTGACTTTATAAAAATCTTTCCCAAATAAAGAGAGCAGAGGTATTTATTTGGAAGGGAAATTTGCTGCTCAAGCTGTTTATTTTCTCCTTGTCCAGAATCTGCCCGAGGACAGGATGCGTTTGTGCCTCCTCTTCAGGTCTAGGAGGGGAAGGGAAAAAAAACAAGTCCCAAAGTCTGACTTTGGCATTTGAGAAGTTGTCACAAAGCTTCAGTCTTAACAGAACTGCTAAAAAGAGGGTGGCTGATCCCATGAAGTCAAGCTCGTTACTTTTGGCTGCCTGATCACAGGTAGGAACTACAGCTGCTGGCTTAATAGAGGGCAGCTGTGTGACCTATGTGGAAAGATGTGGTTAGAAATACACTGCAATTTATAAGCTATGGAAGACAGACGCAACAGAAATCTGATTTTGGATATAAGAACTAGCAGAATACAGAAGAGATAAACTGCAGATGCAGTAGTTCATAATTCTCCAACAGGAGCAGCTGAACAGGAAAGTAGTTGAGAAGTTTATAAAATGGTATCTGTCAATCAAAATATAAGTTTCTCGGTCTAGGAATGGGTCATTACTACAAATAAACAGCTGGTTTGTTTGTCAGCAAGAGGTGCTGTTGTTTAAAAAGTTTAACCTCTTTTCTTTTGCCATTAAATGTGGCTCCTCCTGCTTGTTTCCTACACTTCTGGGTATAGCACAGCAGTGAGAAAACTGCCACGTTCAGGCTCAATTAGCAGAAAGCGCACAGTGGGCACCAGCTTGCTGTTGTCAGGCCGTCTCCACCTCGGTCAGAAGAGTTGCTGGAAGTGACTTAAAAGCATTCAAGGTGTGAGAAGGCTGCAGATCCCCTAACAAATAAAATAGATGCATGGTGAGGGTGGCATGGCTTCCATGGAGGGGAAATGAGGTTTTGCTTGTTAGTTCTCGGATAGCAGATCTAGGCGCGTGGGGGGATGTCTCCAACTGCTTTAGGTTCGAGGCTTCCTTTGAATCTGCAAAACCTGTGCTGTCTGGACGTACGAAGGGAAGCATAATTTAATTAGTTAATTCTGCAGTATAAATAGTATTTGGGACATCAATATTCATTATATAATCTGCTGTAATAACCAGCTCATTCCTCTGGGCTTTTCTTTCTTCCCCATTCTGTTTTTATTGTTTGGATTTTTTTATTTTGTGAGAGACATTGGGTTTTCTGTTTGCTGTCGTTATCAGCTCCCAGGCAGAGCTGAAGCTGCTGAGGCACTGAGCTATGCGGACAAGTCCCATTAAGAAGATTGGGACCTTTCTCTATAACTTCACCCAAGGTGAAACCAAACGCAGCCACTTTAGTTGATTGTATTCAACGTACGTCATTTGTTGGGTTATACGACACCTGAAACATTGATGTGTAAAACCTCCTTGTCCTTGGATAAAGCTCTGGACCACGAAGAGCAATTTATAGTGTGCAACTACTTTAGCAAACTTTTCCTGTTATTATCAGGCAATAGCTGTATATTTTTAATTTATTGAATTTGCATTTTGTTGAATTTTTTGTTTGGTTTAGGGTGTTGTGAATACTTCAAAAGCTGTGTCTGTGGTATTTGGCAGACGTGAATTATAGAATCAGGTATGTTGTGAATAGCACTTAACTAATGTTTACATTTCTAAATCTTTATTAATATTTATGTGGAGCTACCTGTCTTTGTTTCTATAAATGCAATTGTTATAGAATTTAATAAATTCAGTGATGAGAGTTTGAGATACTCAAAAAGATTTTATAAGTCAGGTGAACCATAATGAAAAATCTTCCTTTTATGCAAGTTATTAGTGAAATTACAAGCCTGACACTATTTCAAAGGTGAACACATGTATAGGTTATAGTGGAGAACTGTTCAAATGCAGTTGACAGACAGGAGATCTCTTTTGGTCTCTCCTAATCTTTGGGTTATATAGTACATGATCGTTTGATTTTCTTGCCAGGTATTAGGTATGCTTACAGAAAGGTGCTGTTCAAAGGGAAAAGGTGAATAGTGATTAATTAAAATGAGCACAAGTGAATGGTCTCTGATCTCTATCATAGAGAGGTGGCAGAACTGGAAAAAGTTTGTTTCTCATCTGGAGTTTAGTATCTGTTCTTCTAGACTCTGCTGCTTTATAGTAATTGTTGTAGGAACTACTTCTGACATGTCTTTTTCAACATTATTAATAATAAATATTATAATATTACAGTAATGTTAATGCTATTAATATATTTGCCAATTATAATAATTAAAATTAGAGTATGAAAATATGGTATTACGAATTGTCTTTAAAGAAATAGAAATTGACTTTTAACTATGTAGGAAACTTAAGAATGAGGTATTGTTTTGTGTTGTTCTCAAAAGGAAAAGTTGATATTAAATTTTAGGCTTTCTAATGTTCATGTGTAATGGTAACTACTGAAGAGAAATGGTCCTTCAAGGTTTTACTAACAGCTGTTATGATTGTCTTGGCATCAGCATGGGCTCACTTGTAGCCATGTTCTCTTTGCTTTTCTTCACTGATACGTTGTTAGGATGTAACCTCGGAAGAGCCATGATTGTATTTGCGTATTTTCTTAGTCTGAATTGTTGGTGATTAAGTGATTGCATTCGAATTGCAGTTGGTATAGAATGAGTGAAGCTGACATTCTCTTGTTAATGGAAAAAGAGCTACATTTAAAAAAAAAAAGCAAACCATACACAAACCCCCTCCAAAACCCCAGCACAGGCAGTGGATCTTTATATTATACTTCTAAGGCTGTTGTTATTATATTTAGAGTTAGGCTTTTCAGGTTTTATTTGAAATAAGGTTTTAAGGGAAATATTCAAGTTGAGCAGTAAGAGGGCAGAAGGAATCCCAGACACCGTCTGTGTATGATGGAACCATGCGGGCTTGTACAGAGCTGTGTAATTCTGTAATGTGCAAGAAACTTGTGATTTCCCTCGGTGTTGTAAAATCTGTGGTATAACACGTTTCACTCACTGTAGCATGACAAATCGAATAACAGGCCAACAGAGTCTACTGCTTGATAGCTCTGCAGAGAAGAAATTAACTCTGAATTCAAGGACATATAGGAATAATACTTTAAAAAAATACCTGGAGATGAGAATTTATTGTTCTAAAAGCAGTTCAACTGTTTCATTTTCATATAAATCTTTGCTATGTGTAGTTCAATAAGTTAACGTTTCCCATATTCAATGTCCAAAGAAAGAAAAATCAGAATGTGTGTTCTTAAGCAGCTTCTTGACAAGGGCTAGTCCCATTCCTGTCGTTAACGAAGGATAATGTCTGGAGTGGCAAATGTCCAGAACAAGCAATCCACTATAAAGGCATATTTACTTCAGTCAGAGAGTTTGAGCTGTGGCTAAAATATCAATATTAGCTTAAGAAAGTATTTGGCAGAGAGCGAGTCCAAAACCCAACTGGTTACCTTACCGTGCACGTGTGTGTTTGGGTGCTTTTCACTGGTCATCACAAAGCCACTTTTAAGCATATCTGTACATCTTGATCTCTTTATTCTACAAGTGCTATGTGCACCTCTAAAGAGTTGGTTTCTTAACAATGATGTTTGCAAAGCCCTGGTGTTTAATGTCTGAATTAGACACAGTTAGAATGCAGGGCTTTGTCCTGCTGCTGTAATTGGTTTATAGGTGAAGCTCGGTGGGTGAGGAGGAAGCACACTTTCATGCATTTAACTGTGCGTGGTTTACCAGTTCCTTCCTGTAATACTAAGTCGTCTGAGCAAGCTTCATCACGAGTGGTGTAGCATTTCACATTCTGACCATTGACGGCTCTCTGTAAACTCCTCTTCGATAATTATGGGTTTCCTGTAAATTCAAGACTGACGTCTGTGCTTGAACTGTTTTCTGGAAGAATTCCTTCCCTTTTATTAATAACCAGTTTTGAGCTATCAACACTCCTTCACACCCTTTCCCCATGTAGATATTTAAAAATAAAAAATGAGCTCAGTCTTGAAGAGGGAAGCTTAGGAACCTTTGCGGGTTATTCAAAATATTTGAATATAGATATGACCTAAGTATTGCTCAGATAGATAGGAAGCCTAATTTGAAATAAGTCCTTGGGGAATATCATTCTGGAGGAAAACAGCACTCTTCTTGATTCAGCTCAGCCATGTTCACTGTCAGTGTTGCTCATTTTCTGTGGATGTACTTTCAATTATTTTAACACATTAGCCAGATTTTACTTTCTTAGTTACTCAGCTATGAGAGTGTTTATGCATCTTCCCTTACTGCAAAGTTGAAATAATTCCTTTGTATTCAACAATCAAAACATTTTCTGTCTGGTACAGAAACTGTACAAGAAACTGACTGTTCCAACACACCCTTTGGCATTTTCTAATTAGAATATCATGGAATAGATAGTTGTAAATACTTTATGTAGTCTGTTACAGGCAATGTGAGAGTAATTGGCAATGTGCTGTAACAGCATAGGATGCATGAATGTCACGGGTCTGTTCTCACATTGTAATTCTCAAGAGTTGATTCTGTGGTGAAAAGTCAAGAGAGGTTAATCTTTTCTTAAATGAGATTAAGACAGGGCAGCAACATGATTCAGATTCCGAATATAATTAGTGATAAATGCATAAAACACAGGATTACTTGCTTTGACTGTAATGAAGAATAAAATTATTTTGTTAACATAGATCAATTCAAATTTTGACATATATTCTGCAGCAGAAATACTCTGAATAAAGTTAAAACCAGGTAAATACTAACTTGGTCGCAATCTGGAACAATTAAGTAAATTTTCACTTCTGTAGGGGTGGATCTGAGGGCTTGGGTTGTGGCTGTTTTCTTCTCTGAATCCTTACCCCTTGAAGACCTGACATATTTCTTTTCTTGAGTAAGGATTTTGGATAATGGACGAGTTTCAAGACTACTGGTACTTAGTGCATCTCCTATGAACATAAGGATACTTAAAGAAGTATTTCCTATTAATTGCAGATATTGGTATGAAATACTTCAGACTTGAATGTTAAGGAAGTTCAGTTTCTGAGTGGCTTGGACGAAAACATGTTTTAATAATGCAGGAAGGGGGAGTATTTGGAGCAGTATCATAACCAGCAGATTTCTCTTCTATTTTCCACCTCCATAGAGAGAAATACCCAAATCTCTTTTCAGTGCAGAAGATTTTGGGTGAAACAATGAAATTATTCATGTGTTAAATTCAGAATTTTGTTTCTCTTTTTTTCACGTAGTTTTACCTCTCTTTAGGTGAGCCTAGTAAGTGGATACATACTATTGCAGCGTTATCTTGTTTGGATCGTATTGTGATAAATGGCACTGGCATTTTCTAGACTCATCCTCCCCAGTTTTGAAAGATTTTATATTCCTAATAAACATCCAGTTTCAGAAACTGATAATAAAGGTCTGTTATAAGCAGGAATTAAAAATGTCAATTTGTTTGAACAGCTTGTGTTGTTTTAGTACAAATTGTTTGGTGAGTACACAAGGCTCCAGTTCCATCTGAATGGTACTAAATTATGCTGAACTAATTATATTCTTGCTTTTTGTAACCTGACATTTAATTACAGAAATTAAATTCCACGTGCACACCTCGCCCTATGCGTGCGTGACATGTAGCTCTTTCCTTCAGCTGTTTTTCACCTGCTTTACCTTCCCAGCAGCTTCTCATTTGCAATAAAAAATATATTTCCCTGGCAACTTTTACCTGAGATATTGCCTTCAGTTGCAGATTCTAAGCAATGTAAACAATTGACATAGGTGCCAGCTTTTTAAATGAGTTTTGTAAGTGTGTGTATCAGTCTTAACTGATAGAGTTGAATACTTTTCAGTAAATGATGATTTGACCTTTTTTGTTCTCCATGGAAACCACCCTTTTACTAACGCTACTATTTTCCAGCAGCTGTTAAGATGTAACTGAATCAACAAGCAGATATGAAGCAAAAAGTAATCCCACACAAACACTCACTCCCATCTTTCCCCCCAAGAATACCATTTATATTTTCTGTTCTAAACTGTATTTTCAAGTTTGAGAATTTGGATTAAATATTGGATTGAATAGCAAAGATACCAGCTGAAACCTTTGTCTAAAACCCGAGCTGGGATGATAGAACCGAGCAGTCAGCTAGCAAAGGATTGCTGTGACTGTGAAACTTTGGCATCCAAACTTGAGACACACGGCGTTACATTGCATAAAGGACTCTTTCTGAACGTTCACAATAAAAGCTGTGAGGCGTGGCTTGCTGCCCGTGCAGAGAGAGCACAGCTTACTCGCGACTGCGATGGAATGCAGGCAGGGTCTCAGTTGAGAGGCACTTTATGCAATTCTAAAAATGGGCAGGAATTATTTATCAGTAGCCTTTCCTAAAGACTCAGAAGTATTTTTAAAGCCAAAGTCTCGCAGCATAGTAGAAGGATATCAGCTTACTAAATTTATGACGTAACACATTTAAGTGTGTTAAAATATAACCAGATTATCAGAAGACAAGTTTAACATTGAATACATTACATGCCCTGTAGTTTTAAACCATGGCAATCTTTGCACTGAAAAACCTCTCTGAAAATTAAAGCTCTTTAATATTTGTTGTCACGTTGCATTTTCCTTTGTGGTGTTAAATTTCCGATTAAATATTCTAGCTAGAACAAAGCTGTGAAGAGTATCTGGAGAGCGGCATGGCACGTGGTGTGCCATCCTCTGTTTCTGTCTGGAGTCATTTTACAACATGATCATAATCTTGGCAGATAAGGTTTTTCGAACCTCACTTATTAGTTATCTTGCCTTTGTTTTCTGGGTGATGTCTCAGACTCTCTTGTAGTCTTTAAACTACACTTGTGAAAAAAGATTATTTCTTGCGTGATTGTAAAACTTGTTGGAAGATGAATTTAGTATTTTTTGTTAGATATTGATGCTTAAAAGCTACTGATTTTCTCTAGCTTTGTGCTGCTGTTGAAGTTGTGGATGACATGATTGATGAGAGGACACATATTGGTGTTTCCTCAGATTGTGCAATGTGTACAGCTTGTGTTTCCAGTCTAACTCTCTTTTGAGTAGTGGCTACGTGTAAGCTAACGTGTGAAGTCTGACCTGCAAGTGCTATGCAAACTTGATAAAACAAGTATCTGATTTTTATTGAGTCTTTTACTCTGCCATTGAAAGAGAATAATTTACTCCTTTGCTGAGATAATTTTCAATCCGTGTCGAAAGAAGCCTGAAAGAGATGTTCTTGAGGAGCCCTCCTCTGGTTTTCTGCTCTTTGAACCTATAGGGAGACAAATAGATTTTTTCCAAGTGGTAGTCTTTCCAGAGTGAAAAACATGAATGAGGGCTGAGCTGTTGTTTGTGTCAGCCACTAAAAATAATTGTAACAGAATCATGAGCTTTATGTGGTTGTCAGTCAGTATATCAACACATTATTAGTTATAAGATGATGCCCTGAAGTAGAGTTGTACCTGTTACGGCTGCTGCTGTAGGGTATTAGCAGTTGGTTGCAAAGAAATGAAAACAGTACCTGCCATTTGGATAAATGCTGAAGCATTTTATTCTCTTTTAGTGTCTTTTAAGCTTTCTTTTATTTCGGAGAAAAGCTGTTGACACATGAGCTTTTCTATTCAAAATCTTTCTAATCTCTGTCATTCTGAGGCCTTTTTTTTTGAATGCTGCTGTAGAATTAACATTTTTTTTTGTTTGTGGACTTTGAAGAAAATGAAGTATTCTGCGATCGAACATATTACATTGCCAAATTAAAAAATAATCTGTTTATTATGTTTGAATACTTGGGTCAAATCTAGTTTTAGGAGACTGTACCACCTTATGTCGAAATGGCGCTCTTTGGAGTGTATAAAAGAATTGATTGTCAAACCTTTTATTTCTGTAGATTCAATATCTTTTACGTTTTGGAGAGACTGTTGCACTCTCAAAGCAAGAAACCTGGAAAGCACTAGCATCAAAAGTCTGTCATCATTAGGCTTTAGCAAGTTAGAGAAGAATCTGAAAGGCAGAGTGACAGTAAAGCCAGAGCAAAGTAATTATGTGGATGGTGAGTTTAATTTGTAACATGCATTGATTACAACAGCTCAACGTGGTGCGCAGTGATCTTTTCACTGAGCAGCTTGTATCCATGTTTATTATTGTCTTGACATAGGTGTAAAAGACCATTAAGACTTTTTGTACTTTGCTGGTTGGTTTGAAGTTTGTTTGACAATAACTTACTGTGCAACACAAAATTTGCAACACAAAACATAGAGAAGTCCTCGGAAGTGTTGGCATGTGGGGGAGTGAAGTGTCAAAAGACGATGATGTTTGATTAGATGTGTTTGCCTTATGTATTGAACGTAATTTGAAAGGCAGCTGTAGGAGGAGAAACAGTTTGCTAAGGGGAACCTTGATGCAGGTGACTACCCAGCAGAATGATTTGATGGTTACAGAAGGCTGGTTGGAGAGTGCCTGGAGAGTGGTACACCTGTGTGACTCTGTAGATGTGTCTAGTTACGCTGTAGTAAAAGCTGAGAAGTGAAGATTGTAATGTTTGTTCCTGAAGAGCTGGGTTGTGAATTGAACTATAACTTCTGAGAAGACAGGCGTTTGGCTGTTGGTCAATTTGTGAAGTCAATAGGGTCCTTGCAGGCATGAAACCTGACTTCACAGCTCCGTTTCTTTTCAATGTTTAATTGTTTTAGATGTTATAAGGTCCTGTTTCCTGTGTGTGCTGAAATTCTGCAGAACAAAAATGTGTTCAGACCAAGGAAAAAAGTGTAAATTTAGTTGGTGTTTCGCAGGCAATTATGAATGTGAGCTGCCCATGGTTTAAACCTGGCACGTTGATTGTCCTGAGCATTGAACTGACTGTACACCTTCTATAACGGCCTTGTGTATATAATGAGAATTACTCAGAAGCTGTAGTTGCACCTACAAATATCTTGGGAAGGTACCTTTACAATGTTGTCTACTGGTACTACGCACTAGCTGATTAATCTCTTTTATAACAATAAATTAATTTATGTAGGCTGAAGTTTAGTGTCTATTGTGATTTTATTGCTAGGAAGATGTATAAGATGTTATCTTCCGTTTATTTTCTTGCACGTTACTTTCAGTATACCTCTTGCTTGGGGACCCAAGTATGGAATATCTCTTTAAATTAATGAAAGCAGAAAATAATGAGAGAAATACTAACTAGCAGAGGTATACTGTAAGTTTAACAAACTTTTATGCAACTCCTTTAAGGGGTTGTAAATTCCTGTAGTCTGTTAAAAAAAACCCCAAAACCTACAACCTTTGAAAATCAATAGTATTCCATAACTGTAATCAAATTCAGCATCTGTGTTGTCCTTTTCAACTGTGTGGTCTGACTTTTAATAAGAGACTTTTCCTTTTCTTTCTTGCTCCAATTAGAAGGTTTTCTTGTGCTAAAGATTGGTTAGGGGCAATTTAGGTGACTGGAGTTCTTTAGTTCAAGTTACAAAACATACAAATCTGTTCAATAATTACATTTCCTGCCTGCAGCTGATGAAGAGGTTGGTGTGGAGTGGGGAGGACTCTTGAAAATCAATATCATGAAAACGTGCCAATTCAGTGCCTTATTTTGAGAGGGGAGTAGCAGAGAATTAAATCTAAAGTAGAGATATGATGGTTATACTTTACTGTTTCTAAGGAAGCAGTATCCACACAGTTATAAAATATCACTCTTGACTTGCAAGGATCATAACCTTCGTATGTCAGAAACTTCAATTAATAGTACAAAAATGAATGAAAGATGCTATTATAAAAACTTCTCACGAAGATGCTGTGGTACTCAGGAGAGATAATGATGTAATGACAGAGCACTGAGTGCGCTGATAGAGCGCAGAGGGGTTCTGTGCTTCATGTAATGTAGGACGTGACTTCTGTGCACAGAATATCCCAGTTCTGAAGTTAATTCAAGGAAAGTTTCCCTAAAACCTTTTCCACTAATCAGAAAAAACCCAAACTTTGGAAATAAGTGGTGGTTTATTCTGTTTATAATAAGTTTTTCAAGGAATTTGATGAAACTTATGACAATATTATAGATTCTACTTTGGCAGTGGTGGTTCCTTAATTTAAAAACAAAATTAGGCTATTTAGATGTGTTCAGATTGATAGAAATCTTGGCATAATTGTAACTACATTATGATTGGAAATTGTAAAATCTAGAGTATGGTTAGTTTAGCCAACAGAAAAATAATGTTCTTCCGCGTTTATATATATGCATTATTATAACTTCAAGAATTCGTAGATTAAACGATTTAGTGATAAAGTCTGACTGGGTGCTTAAATCTGAAAGTTTGTTTTACGATGTAGTAGCGGCAATAAATGCCAAATCATGCTCTGAGTGGCAGGTGAGAGCAGGGTAGAGCCAGGGGCTGAAAGCACAAAGGGCTTAATGTTGGAGTCTTAGAGAAAGAAGTTGTTCACAAAGCCAGAAGAAGTGAAGGATCCCCAGGTACAAGTGAAGTGCTGAGAGGAATTGTGGAGTGGGCGTGAACAGAGAAATGAAGTGACAAAGGTCATTGGTAAAGAGCTCTGCCTAGAGCTGAGTGTCTGCTTCCTTTGGTTTTTTTTAATAAGCTCAAAGTTTTGCAATGTAGTAGGTCATCCTTGTTTGGTGTTGTTTGGGAATAATTTTTGTGACCCAAATAATGCTTATTATTGTTATTTGGGTTTGTAAATTACGTGTGAATATACCTCAAGTTGGCTTCGAAAATAGACTGCAGGGCTCTACTGCTTTGCTTGCTCCCACTTCAAAAAGTCATCCACTTTTTCTTAAGATCACGGAGACCATCAACTAATTCAATTTGGTATCCTTAAAATATCCAATTTCAAAAGTATTTTTATTAAGTGCAATGCGTATTTTTCTTCCTATTATACGTTTTTATGGTTCCTTAAGTTTCAGAAATTTAAGAATACTGCATTGAGTGAGACAACCTAAGTTTAAATGACATAGAGAAGTGTTAGCTAGAAAAACAAAGATACTCTGTGCTCAAGTAATTTTTAGTTCAGATGATTAAGGTTGTGCTGTTTACAATTGTCAAGGCTTTAGCCTGCAAATGAAGTGTTGGATAACTGAAGGGCACAGTCTCAAAATATGGGAATGGGATTCAGAGGACATCTTTATGTGAAGACAGCGACTTGTAAAGAAGAGAATGTATGTTGCAGGCTGACTTTTAAAAGCTCAGATAATGCTAAGAGATACATAATGTAACAGAATAAATCTAGTCTTCTATGAGAATGATCATCTCCCAGGAGACACCATTCAGTGTCAGAATGCTATGTAAGTTTTATAGTGCCGAGACCTTGAGGTACAATTTAACCATCTTTATTTCAATTTATGTGTATGCCATGCTGTTACAATTCACCTGGATTCCACCTAACTAAACCCTAAGCTGCTGCAGCTAAACATTTTATTGACTGTGAAAAGCTGTGTGCCACAGGTGCAACAGCAGTTTGCAGGGTCTTGGAGATCCGCGCTAGAAGTGCTACATGGTCCTTGAACTACTCCTGTCTTCACTTACAGAAAGAGGTGGCATGAAGAAGAGGTTTACAGGCAGGAAGAGTTACTCAGAAAACAATGCTCGATCTCTTTATGGGAGTAAGTTTACTGCGATTATCAGACGAAAAAAAACATCGTCCCACATGTGATCTTAAAGCAGTGATCGACGCCTTCCATTTTCCTGTCACCAGTTGTGGCTAATCCGTAATAATTAAGAGGGAATAAATATTTTTTAGAAATAATTTAATTAAACTAAATGAATAAAATTAATAAACTAAGTAGAATTTTTAAAAGAAGTTAGATCTATTTGGGGTTCAAGAGGAGGTGAGAGTATCACTTCTCTTCCAGATGGCCAACTGAAGCCTTAGGGCATGAGATTAGATTTTGGCGATTACGTGAGTGTAGGCAAGTAAGCATTGACAGCTAATTGTAATATTGAACATTTAACTGTATCGTGCTTCCCCACAGGGATGTTAAATATTTGTCTCTGGGTGCTACAAAAAAATTTCTCTCCCTGTATAAAGTTCTATAGCAATCTTTTAGTACAAAAGAAGATTATTTACGGTGGTTGTCTCTTTGATCAGATGGAAGAATGAGCTGGTTTATGCAGCTGGAGAAATCAGTAATATGAAGAAGCCATCTTTGGTGCAATCCCTTTATATGAACACAGCTCAAAGTACCTTTTTTTTCTCGAAAAAGCAAGTTTTTATTTTGAAATATTTAACTTTAGATAGCAGTCCCACTGCAAATGTTAAGGAAAACCATAAAAAAAATAAATCCAGTTTCTGTGTTAAGTTCTTTCATGATTCTGAGAGGGCCTTCCTGCTAGAAATATTGCTGCACTGATATACTCTAAGGAACTGTGCTGTAGGCTCGTGTCTTAAATGATGAACATTAAAGTCTGTTATTACATTTAAGGTTACAAGGTTTTTCTCATGTGGTCTCTGTTTACTCTGGATGTTCCTTTGTGGCTATTGAGTGTGAAGTGGTAGAAGAAAATATACAACCTGAAATTTGGATTTATAGGAAGACAAATAGCATGCTACAGGAAAATTTCTTTGATAAATGTTCTCTGCAATGGATTTAACTGTGACATTTTTGGCGACTATTTTATTCTTTGAAGCAGTATGTCTCATTCTCTCTTTTTAAAATGTGCTATATACCAATCATCAGATTGTATTCTAGATTCTGGGTTTACTTTCATTACATGGCAACGTGCTTTCTCCATTTCTCTTGTTAAGCAGTGTTCCAGACTGCGAGGAAAGGTTGCTCATGCAAAAACTATGCTGAAGTGCAAATCTGGACATATTCAGAAAGCTGCTGGACTCATTTTGCTCAAGCTTTCAATTGATTTTAAGGTATGAAAACCTGGGCTCTTATCCAACTGGCCAGACCTCTTACACCATCTGCTTTTGCAGATATTACACCTTTCCTTGGATCTGCTGCTGATATATTTAAGGTATTCACAGATGCTGTGGTGGTAGGCACCATTCGGATGTCATCATCGGTGATGAGGCAGTGGGAAAGCTGACTTCAGTCAAATTGGACCTGGTGAGGTGAGGTGCGACTGTGATGTTTCTTAAAGCCAATTCCTAAAGAAAAGTTCCTGTTTATCGTAAATGTGTCATTGAGTTCTTCCTTTGGGCTTTTTACGGATCATCTGACTTTGGACATGCGGGTTTCTTCTTGTTGGGGTTGCCACCCCAAAAGATTGAATGTGTGGCCTAAGAGGAGCCACTTTTGGATCTGTGCTCATAGGTCTCTATGCTATGTGTGATTTTACGAAGATGTTATGGTGAATATCATTCTCCATTGTTTCTCCTCACTTGTCTCCCAGTCTTTGCTTGTAAATGTTTTTACATGTCAAGGGAAGAACACTTGGGCTGATTTCTCTGACCATGGACATGTGGTTCACATGGTTATGCAATAAAATGTTTTCTTCCAAGGAGTTTTAAATCTGGTAATATGAAACTACCTTTGAAACATGGCTCTGGTTTATTTGTGTGCAAAATCCTTGTGGAATCAGGCTGTGCACAGCACAGGAGGGAAATGTGTGTGCCATAGAAGGGAAGTTCAGAGATTAGATTCTTGAAATTTTAAGGCATTCAATGAGCAGCAGGAGACAAGAGTACCGATTTCCTGCAGGTTGATTTGGTGTCTGATGCGCTTGTGTCGAAGGATGCAGTTTCTTGAGATGCTGGCTTGAGAGCAAGAAAGCTGCTTGCATACATCATCACCTTTCCTTTTGATTTCTCATTTCTACTGAGTTGGGGCTCTATGGATTTCGTCAATACACTTGTTTGTGGGTCTCACTGAAGTCATCTATATGGTTGGTACTCTTTTTGGTGTTCAGGAAAGCAGATTTTTCTATCAATCTGATTATATGAAATAAAGCTGAATCCCCCCTGCTGGCACAGTGGCCCTGCTGAGGCAGTGCTAAGTCGGGGTGCATGGGCAGGAAAGGACATGAGTGTTTCCCGAGCTCTGTGCCTAGGAGAGCTGGTTTTGAGAGTAGGGCCGCATGCGGTATTTACAGGAGTATGTGATGGACTGCAATGAGAAACTGACTTCCGTCTCCTCTTAATAAAATAATAATGAAGCCTACGCTTGATGTGGTTCATAGCTTTGCTCCATGACTGGCTGTGCAGGCATTATACCTTGCTACAAAGGCTGAAATAAACAGTGGAAGAAGATGACAAAGTCCAGCGGAATTTGCCTTGTCACAGTCTGCCTTGGTTTGTTTGATCAGAGCGACTTGGTCAGGTGAAGCCCTTCAGTGGCATGAGAAATCTTTCCGTCTGTCAGAGCATCTGCACGTGGTGCAGGGAGAGTAGCTCCCAGGTGCAGCAAGAGAGGGCAGTGAAAAGTGGGACTAAGATCTTCTTGGAACAGCTACTTGCAGTAATTCTTGCCAATTAACTAAAATATATTTTAAGGAATGAAATCGTAGAGAACTTCGACAATATGTTTATGGAGAAAACTCAACATAATGTCTGTTTGAATTACTGTTTAACGAAATACCAGATTACTCTTTTGTCCAGAGCTTTAAATTACATGTTTAAAATTGAGAGAAACTGGAAATACAGACTTTAAGATGCATGGGGGCAAAAATGCCTTCCTTGAAGGTTCACTCCTAAGTCAGTGTGAAGCACGCATTTTGTTAGTGAACTCTCTGGCTTAAAAAGAAGAAAATGTGGATAATTGTGTAGAAACAAACAGGACATACGGTGGTTTAGGAGATAGAGGCAAGAGTGATGGCTTTATTAACACTGGTTTATCAGACAAACAAACTCATTCTCCTGAGTTGAACTTGTACCATCTAAGTAGCAGCCAGTATGAAATACAGACTCATCAGGAGTGCCCCAAGGTCGGCCAGTGCTTTGTTAATTTACAGACTATAACCCCAGAGGAGTAAATTAGTTGGCTAGCAGCCTTCCGGTACTGAAAGGGGCTCCAGGAGAGCTGGGGAGGGGCTCTGGGTCAGGGAGTGCAGGGATAGCACAAGGGGGGAAGGTTTTAAGATGAAAGAGGGGAGATCGAGATGAGATCTTAGGGAGAAATGTTTTGCTGTGAGGGTGGGGAGGCCCGGGCCCAGGTTGCCCAGAGCAGCGGTGGCTGCCCCATCCCTGGAGGTGTTCCAGGCCAGGTTGGATGGGGCTTGGAGGCCCCTGATGCAGTGGGAGGTGCCCCTGCCCATCGCAGGGGGTGGAACTGGATGGGATTTGAGGTCCCTTCCTACCCAAACCATTCTATAATTCTATGATCTGCGATGCCAGGATGCATTTTTTCTATGTGTACAATCATGTCAGATTTGCAGTCTTCCTTAAATACACCCAGACTTCTTTGGAATAGGGGAGTCGTAGCATCCGGCAGTGCACATGCACATCTGAATCACTCTGAATATGGTGAGCTGCTCTTCATTTTTTCCTTCTGTTTTTTTTGATAAGGGAGTGTTTAGCGAAATGGAGAACACTTTAGCTTAGACGATAAATACTTTGGAAAGTGACTGCTACGAATGAATGGACAATAATTGTGATAGACTTCTTTTATCAGATTTGGCAAAATGAAATTTCTATGAAATGGGCTTTATTTCGCCAACATTTTTTTGCTTCAGAAAGGAATGTTGATGGATGTTTCAGTATCACCACTTGCCCATGTTTTGACATTCTTATCAGCTATGTGCTATTTGGAGGGGTTTTTGCTTTCAGATGGTGGTGCTTTTTAAAGACTTTTTTTTTTTTTTCATTTAAATGTAGTACTATTTTAAAATCTTGGTTTATAGGGGTTTTCAAGGGTCTCAAAATATAAAAGTTTCACATTTAAACAGAAGTACATTTCTAGAATTTTAATACTTTTCTAAATGAAATTTCCTTCTCCAACAAAATTTTACTGTATTTCTTCTCCTGTATAACATGATGAGCCACTGTGCTTTTCCTCTGCGATTGGCAATAGCATACTTAATGGGAATTTGGATAAAATGTAACATTCCTGAACTGAGATTCCTGTCTTTGAGATTCATTTTGTTTGTGCACATTTATTCTTTTCCAACTGAACCACTATGAGCCCTTTAACAATTAATGACTTCTAAAAAGAACTTCTTTTATTATGCATGTGAAATTATCATATTTTAACATCTACAAAAGCTTAAAAATTACTTTTAAACTAGGAAGGCATTAAAACTTTTTGGGGGAGTGATTGATTAATTATCAGCATCCATTGTTTGTCAGATGTGCAGATTTCTTTGAATTTTAGTCTATTCTCTTAACTTTGGGAAAAGCAGGTCTGTTAAATGAGTTTCAGAAACTGATTCCAGGCCTGATTTCTTCAAGCAAGGGACTGGTATGGGAGGAATGCAGTTATCCTGCATTCTGTGGCCTGGAAGCCTCATGAGTATTATACAGTCAGAGGATGCTTTCTTTATTTTGTTTTTAAATGTTTGTATACTCTCTCTTGGCTTTGTGATTAATACTGGGAAAAGTTATTTTCTTGCAGATACTAAATTTATTCTACTTGGGCACAGTGGCAGTGTTAGTCGATGCCTGGTGTTTGTGGCTTGCTGTGTTAATGGCGTGTTTGTCTAAGTTCTCAGAGCCTTAATTTTCTCTAAGATTTATCGTGTTCATTGGAAGCTATGATGAACCAACTGTCTCTAGAACATCCACAGTCTAAGAGGAATCTCTAGAAACTCGAGTTTATTTGCAAATGTGGACAGTGAAACATCATCCAGGTTGTGCTACTGCCTTTTGCACAACAAAAGGAAGGAAGACAGGTTTTGTGTGTCTGCGAGACTTGAGTCTAAAGAAAATGAGCTCCCCAAAATACTACACTGAACTATAAGGCAGTCCTGTTTTAATTTCAGTGGTTGCAATAATAACCACGTAAAGAGCATAAAATAGGCAGTCTGCGTTGAGCAGGGAAAATTGTAGGGTAAGACCTCCGTTTCTGTAATCAAAGCATGAAATAGAACTCAATTGTACACAAGCTTATACTTATGACAGCCTTCATTTTACATTCTATTTAAGAGGAGCTCTATATCTGAAAATGAGTAACAGCCTAGCCCCAAATAAAACAAACTTCAGATGTGATGCTGTTCTGTAATGCATTCCACAACCAGCCTAATCAGAAGCTATAAATCAATAGGAAAATAGGACATGCCACTAATGAGTTAGCAGATAATTCTACCAATCACCTTTCAGCACCCCCCCGTGTTAGAAAACCCCCCACTTCTTGAAGGCATCTTTCCAACTGCAATGTGTAAAAGACAGAGCTGTTTTTAAGAAGAAAATTTATGTAAATGGTATAAAGTTTGTTTTGAACTTGAATAAACTGACATATCACTAACTGAAATCAAATGTTTGTACAAGTGTCTCTGGGATAAATCTAATCCAGTCTGATTTCCATTAATTGATTTGGTTTGCAATTTAATGGCTGTCAAATTGGGCCCTGAATGTCACAGTCAAATTTAGCCAATGTCAATGCCAAGGGAATCAAACAAGCAGTGTTCTTGATAAATAAAATTTGGCAGAAGGTTCACTAGTGCATGTCACAGCTTAAACCAGCTCCAGTCGGTGTATTTCATGCATCTGTGTGTATTCTTGAGTGCATATTATCTTTTATAAAATAAGCATATTTTAGTTGATTACCAAGCTTTATTAAAGTTGAACTGTCACCTAGAGTTCAGCAGTGTGTAGGATGGAGTCCCAAATATCTGCTCTAGATTTATGCTTGAAAGAGTACGTAGGCTTTGTAGATGCCAAATATAAATCTAATATTGAAGAAGCTACAAAGTAAACATTCCTTTTATTTCACAACTGTTATTTAATTTAAATCTTGTTGTTTTGTGTTGTTTTAGTGTTTGCGTTCAGCTGTTAATTAGGACTTTCAACATGCACTGCTGCAGGGGTGAACCCTGAAGGAAATACTTTAAAGTCTCTTCACTTTCTAAACACAAGTTACATCTTTCCAATTTAGATGTTTGCATATAAACTGCAATTCTGTACATTCTTGCGGAGTTGCTTCATAAATCTTTTAAGTTGTTCCACAGGAATTAATGTGCAATCTACATAAGAAAACTGATCAAAAAAATGTGTTGAATGAATGATTTTTCAGGAAAGTGCAAGCATTAGGAGGAGGAGCAGAAAGTTCTCTGAGGTGTGTGTTAATTTTTGAGTATAATTCTCCCATTTTTTCCCCTTTTTTTAAGTTCAGGTATGAGTATCTCAAATATTCCTCTTTTAGCTGTGTACTGGAGACGTTTTTTAGGGAAGCAAAGTGGACATTGCATCCATCTATACTTACGTAATGTTTTTGTGAGATGTCAGCATCATGCTATGTAGGAGAGAATCTGTGAAACATTGGTGTGTCACATTTGTTTTTACTGATGCTAAATATCCCAATGGAATGTGTGTAGGGCAGTTAAGTCATCCAAGATTTGAGCTCTGTATTGGAAAAGATGATTCTTAAGACTCAACAGAGCCTGAACTTGTCAATCAAGTAATTTGTCCATTAGAAATCCAACTTTATGAATACATAGAGACAGTGCTCGAAATGCATGGAATCCTCTGAAGTGTGCCATGCGGGCTTTTAGAGGTCATGAAAGTTGGCTCTTCACATAATTTCAGAAATATGAAACTTAAAAACGAACACCATCACCTTCTTCCTTCCTTTCACTGCCCCCAGAAATCCCCACTGCAAAATCCAAACCCAACCCAAACCTCAGTGCTAATGGACTGGGTAGGTCCTCTCTCTCCAGGGAACATAGGAGGTCTGACACACACACACCACACACAAAAGACACCGTGTCTGTAACTGTTTTTATTTAACAAATTAAGAAAATCAGCTGAGCCAGTACACAGCTGCACATGACGCTGCCGATGTTCAAAGCCATTCTTGCAGATCATTTTATGAAAGGCTGTTGAGCATCTCAGTCATTTTTGCTTTCACAACCTCTACCGACAAAAAAGGTGTTCCTTGGAGAACGGACTGGATCTTTGGGATCTCTTCACTGTAAGCTTCAGTCAATAACTGAAAAGTTTCCCTTGTGGATTTCTTCAGTTTCACAAGAAACTTGATGTTAATTGTTCACTCTTGCACACCAACTGAGAGAAAGAAAACGTCTCTCAACATGAGTCCACTTGTACTGAGTGATCAAGTTAAGCCTTGTCTCGTAACAAATCAGAACGTGTTCTATAACGATCTCTTTGCCTCTCTTCCACTCATGGTTCCCAAGCTACAGATTCTATTTTTTTTTTTTTTTTTATGCCAGACCTCAGAGATGTTGTTCCAAAAAGTTGAGACATTAGCTAGCAGTGTGGGTATTGTATTTTACTTGCATGAAATCATTTTTGCCTGAATGGAATAAGTGATCTGCAGGTAGACATGAGTGTAACACTCTGTAAATAATGACCTTAAAAACAACAACAAAAAACCCCAGACGACCGAAAAAGGGCTGAATTGGGATTCTTCACATCCAGGAAGGCTTCAACAAAAGCCTCTTGTGGTTTGAGGTTTTTTACTTGCTTCTACCTAATTCACCTCTCCTGCTTTCCCTAAAAAGCACTAGATATTGAATCACAGAGGGATAGAATAGAATCAGAGAATCATCTGGTTGGAAAAGACCTCTGAGATCATGTTCAACCGTAATCACGGAGTCCCAATGGAGATGCTTTCTCTTCTCATGACTGAGGAACACACAGTATCAGTATCACAGTATCACAGTATTGTAAGGTTGGAAGAGGCCTTTGAGATCGAGTCCAACCTATGGCCCAACACCTACACCTACTCCTACTTGTCAGTTACACCATGTNTGTGTCGGCATGTGCTGGTCAGCCAGTGAGTGCTAGCAGGTGTGTGAAGTCTGACGTGCCATCTGAAGTGCCCGGCTGGCATAATGTGAGAGGACAGAGCACCGCAGAGCTGCCTTGCTTGTACTGAGCACTGCCCAGTTCAGTGTCAGCTTACGCAGGGCATGCAATAAAATACAGGCATCTCCGTGCTTGCTTTCTTACAAGTAAAGATTCTTTCAGTGTTATTCTTCTGCTTTTGATAAAATGATTTTTCTTGTTTCATCACTATGCAACTCAGTTTTTTGTAAATGGATTTTTTTTATTAAAAGGAAGGAGAGATGTTTCTTTTCAGAACTTTTTTTAGTGCTATATAACATTAAAAAATCATGGTATTTTTACTTTGTACTGTAATTAATGAATAGTCATTCTGTTATAACTTTGTGCTCTACTTCACCAGTTGCTTGGACTATTTACTAAAATAAAGAAATAGATACTCTCATTATAGTGGGGCTGCTTAGGAGTTAGCAGGGTGTCATTAAGAACATCATCTCTAGTAAATCCTGGAAAGCATCCTGAAGGGGTTTGAACTTCCACCTTGGCTATGATGTTGGATATTAATCCCGCCCTGTACACCCCCTGCTGTGGCTGGCAAGTCTTGAGTTGCAAAAATGAAAGAGTGAGTATTAGGAAGAAAAAAAGTAGTTTTCATAAATGACTCTTTCCGTATTTGACACCATTATCTCTGATGGAACTATGAGGATATCTGCAGCAAACTCTAAAAGTGTTGTTGGGGCTTCCCATCCCCTTCCACGGAGTCTGTTCTTCCACCACCATGCCTGTTGCACAGTGAGTTGAGTTACCAAATGTGTACTTGGAGCTGTTAGAGCTGCTTTGGATAGGACAAAGACACTCCTAATCTAGTGAAATAACCTTTCCACTTATTTTAGCGTTGATATTTTGGGGTGGATGAAGTTCCCCTAACTGCTTAATTGGGAGAGTTTGGCTGTAAACCCACCATATCGCTCTTTTAAAGAGTGCCAGGAGCAGTGGTTGCCAGTTGTGTGTCAGTGGCTTAATCAGAGCTTTGCATCTCTACATCTGGGAGACATTCCCTTGTTTTTAGTCTCTCTTCCGGGTGGTCAGGCAAGAAACCAATCCCTCTGTGATCAGAAGCTGCACATTCAAAAAGGCTGCAAACATTGATAGTTTGTTCCCTTGACTGCTCAGTCACCAAGCAAGGGCAGTCAGAGGCGAAGATTTATTTCTGGCATAACAAGGGTATAATTTGGAGCAATAAACTTTTGCTGTGTGTTTTAGCCATTTCTTTAAATACAATTTAACATTTCCCTTAAATATGACATGAGATCTTAAGCTCTGGCAAAAGATGAATACTATATTCTTCGAAACAGCATCAGATAAATATGCATCCCCGGATGTGGTGACACTCGAGATTTCCTCCCCAAAATTTCTTCTTAGCAAACAAATTTACAGGGTAGGATGTGAAAAATATCCTCTAGTGAAAGAATTCTGATGTCTTTCTTGCTACTAGTGTGAAAAAAGAAAATATATATATTTTCAATCGCTGCATGTTACGTTTATAGCATCACAGACATTTAAGGCAGTGATGGTTAAAGTGATTTCTGGGGGTAAAGGAGAAAATGATCCCATATGTCACTGTCAAGAAAAAAAAAATCTTAACGTGATGTTGCAAGGTATAGAGTAGTATATTTGGGACTGTGAATATAAATTAGAATCTGAAAATTAAATAAAGGGATATGTGATAATGTGAACGCTTGTGCAGCTTATAACTCTTATTTTTACATTATAAGTCATCAAAATGTGATTATTATACTCAAGAATGGTGAAGAATGGGCAGAGTGTGCTTGATATTGATACTTGTTTCTAGTTTTGTAGTATTAGTTTTAAGCAGGTTAGTGTGTCTGTATGTCTTCTCTTGTGGCTTTATCACATCTGTTAATTATTCTCTGCAGCAGCAAATCAGCAATAGATTCAAAGCAATGAAAACATTGTTACTTTATGTAGAACTGTATCAATGAACCTGTGCTGTTACTGGTTGAACTGTATCTGACGTATTTTAGTTGGATTAAGAAAAGTATTTGATATAGCTGACAGTTTTGTTGAAGTATTTTGGGAAAGGGAAAATAAATTCTTGACTAATGGAGAGAGTGATATGCGTAACACGAAAGTGAGGTTGGTCAAGATTGTCAGGAAAGGAAAGCTTAATACATTTGATTAAGGCTGCAATGCCATCAGCTTTATGGCGCAAAAGCAGGGCAGGAGTGTTTCGTGCAACACCCCAAACTGCAGAGTCGTAGCTCAATGCTTTTGACATGATCTCCACTCAAATGCGTTGCTGCAGCTTATTATTCTGAGCCTGAGTTAGTATCCGAAGAAATTTAAGGACAGTAAGGATGCTTCTCAGCAGGTAAACGTTTTCCTACTCATTTTTATACTTCCCTTTTAAACTGTTGTTACTGGTTGTCTGGAAGAAATACTGGCTGGTCTGGTCAGTCGGCTTTTCAGAGCAGTCTTAATGCGGCCAGTTGGTAACTGCCTACCAGATGGTTTGCAACAATCCAGGAGCTAATAAAGGATAGAGTCTCTCTGCAGACGGCCTGTGTCGAGCTGCTCTGTGTTCTTCTTGACAAATTACTAGGAGATAAGTTCATTTTCCATAGATACTGTTTTGCCTGACTTAACTGTAGAGCCAAAGTTGTACAACCTAGCATTCGGCACTCCTGGTTTTTTTCCTCCTGAAGTGTAATAAAATGGAAATTTATCATTCAGCTGAGTATTCAGTTATGGAATTGCTTATACTCACTTATTCATTTTTAATACCAATTTTAAGAAAGTTTTAAACCAAAATCCTCTTGGAGCAGAGAAAAAGATTCTTGGCTTTTAGGTTCTGAAGTGAAGTCCAACTTGAACTTCTGAAATAAATTACATTGGTGAATTTTCTTTTAATTCATAACATGTAAAGACTTTTACTGAACTAAATTAAAGAGCAAGCCTTATCTGAACTGCCAGTCTTTGAGAACTTTCCCACTGCTTATCTTCACATTTGTATTGACAAAACAGAGATCAGACTTCGAATTGTGGACTTGCTAACATCTGTCTTCAAGCCGTTTTACACAGGTGTATGCGAGGAATGTTTTAAATAACCAAATCAAGAATTTTCTCAAGAACATAGGTAGATTGCGTGTTGGCAATAAGAGTGCATCGTAATCAGCAGTGATTGCAGGTCATCATTCATCCTGAAATTGTGTCATGGTCAGGGATCCTGTTCTGTAGGAGAGCTCCAATGTATTACAGTAGCAAAGATGTTGATTGCAGCCTTTGCTTTGGATTACATGTAGACTTTTAAGACATATGGGATTAGTCTGGAGCTTTTTGAAGGTCAGGACCAAGATTCTGAGTTTTGCTCCCAGTTCTTGTTGGAAGAAATTATTGACTGAGAGG